>JANTFA010020007.1:0-27044 GCA_026413405.1 Phytosciara flavipes | reverse complement strand
AACTGACACACACGAACAAAGGAGAAAAAGAAGAGAGAGAGGCTCAATCTGGCGTAAGCCGTTGACGCACTAATGGCCTGAATTATACTCATCCACAACTAATAAACAAGCTAATAAAAAAACCCTCTACCACCTGGTCCACAGTCGACCTACGATTTACATAATTGTAAAAGCCAATCTTAATCTAAGAAATTTTAAAAGCCACAATTGATACGCCAAACAAAAGGTATATTCATTTCCCAAAAGAATGGTTCAGTTGTGTTGGTGGGTTTCAACTTTTACTTCCACTTCAGTAAATTGTTTTTGTGTTTGTATGAGAAAAAGTTGGAAAAACTTATCTTTATTTACACCGTGTTCCTTTGAAAGCCAAGTTTCATCATATACCTGAGCTGGTTTTTTTTTCTTTCGTTTATAGGTTTCTCGGTATAATTTAACCATCTCTATGTTCATACAATTAGGCCTGTTCAGTTGCGGTAGACATTTTATACGCGCCTTTTCTTATTTCATATTTTTGAAAGAATGAAAAGCCTAATATGCGTAGGATTTGCGTGGAAGATAACTTTCCGCAAACATGTCTAAAGCCAGTCATCCTTTTTTTTCAATAAAAAGTTTCTTGTGAGTAAGACAAAGTTCTGCAGCATACATACGCTTTAAAGTCGTCTTTCATATTTCATTACCAATTCATAAACAAAATACATTTTCCTTATTACGACAATAAGTCATCTCAACAAATCATAATCAAAACTGGTGCTAAAACAGTTTTACAATATGCGCACACAGGTTGAGGAAAAGCTCATATCAACGTTCTGCGTATAAGTACATTAATGCATGGTCCTCCTAAAGGAGCCATTAATAGAAAGGTTTTATAAGATAACACAAGACAAACGAACAATGTTAGTCCATTGAATTCGTTTAGCCATTTGATCATTTTTTTTACTCTGAATCATTTAAAACCTTAATCGTAATGGCACTCAGCCGTTATTGAGAGTCGTTGTCGAGTTCGGCGAACTGGATAGTTGACGTAATATACTTGTTGAACTAAATGGACTAAATCGTATGAAACTTAATGTAAAAAAGCAACAGAAGCAGCCTTAGTCCAATGCATAACTTCAACTCACTACATTCGACACTCAGTCTTCAATGCACCAATTTAATAAGAATGTACTTCGAAACTAGTGGATTTAGTTTCCTTCTAGTCCTTCTAGAATAATAATAATCCGTCGTAACAACCCTTTGATTGGTCAGGGGTTAGATCATACTAGTTAACTAGTTTCGCTGTTTGTGGTTCTACTTTTTGGGATCCTCTCATTACTGAAAGTTTTTACTGTGGCAGTTGTACGCTGCGCGACAAACCTGAGTTACATCGATGTTCAGAGCCATCTATGTATCAAGGAGCGAAACTAGTAGGAGTAAAGTGCCAGCGTCTTCAAACAATATATTTGCCGGCAAGCCGTGTGAAAGCTTCATCCATCAACTACCACAGATTTGAACCTATTCAATCCGCTGTGTTCTGTATACACGTCTGACAATCGGTGGCAACACTGGCAACTTCAATCGTTTAGTGGAAAGCAAAAGAGTCAACCATTACGTTGTTGAGTTATCCATTTAGTCCTATTTAATTTCATTCATTCCATGAACCTAAGAAATGCGCCACCACTCGATTGAAACGAGGGGCTCACTTATATATACAAAATGATTCGTTAATGGCTACTTTAGGATGGAGATGCATTAATATACTGCTACAACCTTTATGTATTCAAATTCATAACTAACGAACAATTTCGCATCGTCTGCATCGTAGGTTTATTGTTATGAATTCCATTCTAAGATGACGTTCGTGTTTTTGAATAGATCGATTGCATATGAAAAATTAAGATTAACTATCAATGACAGCACAAGAATCAAAACCAATCAATGACAATAAATTGTTAAGATAATAAATTTTACTTTAAAAGAAACAAAACAAAAAATGAAAAGTGTTGTGTAAATTGGAACAATAAATGAGTTTAGTTTGACACGTTGACTAATTAAAGCTAAATTACGTATGAATGTTAAAGTGCGCATTTTTATGCGAGTACTGCCTATCAATCAGTACCAACGGTTGTCGAGATAATTGTGGTGAATTTCGATTGACAGACACGGTATACTACAGGTTTAATTCCGATGATGGGATACATCATGGGCTGTGCTTGTTTCAAAGGTAAAACTATTTGTATTTCTCTGTTGCTTTGACATTATATTATCGAGACTATCAACCGCCTGCAAGATGTACTATCGAAATTTCTGAATCTTACATTTCGATTAATATTCTTAAAAGATTACAAAGTTCTTGATTGCAGCATTTCAAGAGCTTTGGAAAACGGATTTTTATATAGTATGGGAAAAGTGAAATTGGTTTTCAAGCTGACTTGCGTCACACATGAAAATTTTTGAACTCGAATTTCAGGTATCCGAAAGAAAGTTGTACTTTCAGAAACGTGGTATTCATTGGCAACGATAAGCGATTTTCTCGTATCATTCTTTATATAGACAAATTTATGTTACATCAAAGAAGTAGTAGATCTCGTTTTAAACATGAAGCGAAACACTTCAAACACATGAAGTATCAGACTTAACGGAAATATAGTGACACTTCCGCCGTTTCTGAAAGATGAATTCGATTAACTGTTCGAAGTTCCGTCTGTGCTACCGTAAAAACTATCTATCTGTGAAGCCTCGCATGTGTAGCTTTCACGGTAGCGCATCAGCAACAGAATCCTTGGATAACGGATTTTGATAACGCGTCGGTAACATTTGACGGAACGCCTTTCAAGACCTGAAAATGATCTACTCCATCTGAACTTTAATCCTTTATTTGTACAAGTTATGAAAGAATTTTGTTAAATCTCAAATTGTATTCATAATGAATAAAATCAATGAGAAAAGTATTTTTCTTTTCATACTTTTGAACAAACAATTCTACTTGTTTGCATTCACCAAAATATGAACTAGCTAGCTACATTTAACCTATGAATTCAATTCTTCCTTTTTTCGGAAAACTTATTGATTTTAAAAATAACATTTTTGTTGTTGTGTGCAATGATTGTATCGAAATAACCCCTCCGTTGTTGTTCGTGTATTCACTCAATTATTCTCGAAATAAATTTTTTATATTTTCGTTTGATAGTGCGGTGTGTGTGGTACACTTTTCTGACTTAAATCGAACGATAACGACTTACGAAATGACTCACAGTTCTGAGTTTCATTGAACCATACTTTCGTAACACACCAAAGTAAATAAACATGATAAACGTGTCATGCATTTTCATACCAATCCCTTCGAATAGGAATAGCGGTTTTCTTTCAAATAGTATGTCAGAAAATGAACAGAATGACCTTATTCAACTAGTAATAATTATGTTTCTTGAGAGCTGCATGAAAATTTTCATTGCATTTTTGATGAGATTAAACTTTTATAAATGGCAAACCATCTGTTATCAACATCGGATGTCAGTTCATGATGACCTTCAACTAGGATGTTGATATACATTCTGTAGCGATACTTAGGTTAAAAATTGTGCGGTGACAGCTTACATCGATGAAATAGCTCGGGGTCGATATATTACAGTCTTTGCAAATATTCGAAAAGAATCTTTAACTTTCTGATTGAAAACTCTTTCACTTTCTAGTCACGTACGTAAAACCAACTACTCTTTCAAGTCAAGATTTCTATACTTTGCAGTTTCGGAGGCAACTATTCAGATTCAGAAGTTAGTTGAATTAACATATGTAGGGCTCTTCCCTTCATTTCAACGGACTCCAATGAAGTATAGTAGATTACCTATAGATTACTTGTAGATTATTTGGATGCTGCCAAATTAATCCATTACATGAGGAAACCATTTTGTCATAAAAGCGAACTCACAAGAGTGTTTTTGAGCCACAAGCATTGGTAAACTGTCTTTTGGACATGTGGCGGGTTTGTAGCCGAGCCGAAAGCTAGGTATGTAACTACACTTGTCGAAAAACAGTTACCGACTCAGACTCACACTCAGACTTCACGCGAAGAGTTTAGGGCAAGCCCCACTTTCAGTGAGAGACATTCTCTGGTAAGGCTACGGATCCTGTTGCCTGCAAGCAAGGTCTAGGTTTCCTATAGTCTTCTAGCCCTCACAAGCCTGATGTTGTGACCAGAGTTCGCTTTAAATCATAAAGGCAACAATGGCCACACGCCATCTGGTCAGCGCTGGACCGCCACTCGACACGCTTAGAACTTATATGTTATGAAGAATGAAAAAATGATGTGGTGTACCAAAAGTACATCAAACCCTCCACACATTTTGACGAGGTCTCATTATATTTAAAATGAAGGGAAGGGCCGTATTAAAAACTCTTCAAGAATGGTTCATGGTTCAACCCAGAAGTGATACAATGTCACATTGTAATGTATTTTGGCGTACAATAAAAATCAATTTGTTTTAATGAAAGGAAAATGAAGTTTTTTGTCGGTTTCTTTATACAACGAGAAGAATGTTTTGATAGAAATTTCCTTTTATTAATTGTTAAACTCTGGGAAATATCATGAAACTTTTATACACAGCTTTCCGTCCGCTTTCTCGACATGGGTTATAAATTTCACATTTTAAGAATTTTAAATGGAGTTGTACGTGCCGCACCACTTCCTTTATTAATCTTTTTTTTTCTTCGGATTGAAAAAACTAATTGGATACCATACACGCCACCATTTCAAAGACGTGATCTTTTCAAAAATTTATAATTTAGTTAATATACTTCCTAAGCCAATCTCAAAATGCTTTCAAATTTCTTTTTTCTTTTTTCGGTTCTGCTAATATGCTGCATTTTCCTACACATACTTCACCATGTTGAATGACTCCAACCAATTTAATTTATGTGGAAAATGTATGTGCATTGAAAGATGTGCCTGTAGCCGTTCGTTGCCTTTTATAACATTATTTGCTCATTAAAAACTTGCAGCAATTTGTGAAATATTTAGCTTGATTAGAGTTTAGATATTTGCTAAATTCATCTGAATGAAAAGTTGGGTCGTGGCAGAGAGGAGGAAGGAATTTTTAGTTAGAATGGTGTTTGTGGATAAAGTGGGAATATCTCGAAACTAATCTCGAAACTATGAGCTTATATCACGTTTGCACAATTTTATGAATTCCCACGAACCGAAAATAGACCAAATTTATGATTCTGAAATAGATCCCTACGAACGTGAAGAAAGTTGAATTAATAGCGTGTCACTCGAACTGTAGAATGGTATATGTATTGGATGTGGGTGAAACGACGACACCGATATCAATAACATCATTTTACAATTCATTTAGCATAAGGACCATTCACAAATTACAGACGGATACAACTACGAATTTCAGACCCACCACTCCCTTGTACGCCAAAATATTTGGAGATATTTCGAAAGGTGTATGCTTTTGTCTTTTGTCAAACTCTCTTCCTCTACAGCGTACGGGATGTGTGAATGATCCCATCTATAAATAGTTTTGTTCTCACATTCGCTGGTTGACGTTTCGTAAAGGGCGTTTAACAGGCGACAGAATAGAAATTCTACAACCTTGAATAATTGCCGGCTGTAGAACAAATTTGACTTGTACACTTTGTTGTTGTCTCATACTACTAAATCCAACACTAATTGTACCTAGACTGGTATTTCGTAAGCGAATATTTCGTATTTATGAAATTTAGTAATATTTGCAACTTAGACCACCTGTGAACAATGCCGTATGAACGTATTTTATCGCACTAGTGACGTGGAGTATTTGCAAGGGTTTTTGCCGCACTAGTGCGAAAGGACCACGTGCTCTCTACGATTATCTTCGATTTTTATTCGATTTTCTTTACTGCATAGAACGCTGTAAGCAACACGAATCGTATTCTGGTATATTATCGCACACATCGTCTCGCCATTCTTGGCTTGGCCTCAGATCTCTCATCTAGTGCAGTAATATACCTTTAAGAAGTCGTACATAAATGATGTGACGTTTATTCAGTGCTGTCGTCAGATTAAATGTGACCCAAGGGACTAAACAAAGTGAACATTTGTCGAGTTATTAGTGATTCCAGTCTGATAGCAGCACTGAAAACCCGTGACGTCTTATGTACGACCCCCATTATATCCAATATTGTTTGAAATTTCCTGTCTAGGTATACAATTAGTCTTGATTCTAAACTATGTCTGAAAAAAATCCAGCGAGTTAAAGAATCGTTTTCTTGTTTTTGTTTCAATTTTCTTTGTCAATTAGCAGTATTTATTTCCACGCACACAATTCATTGGCTTCCCTTATCAAGGCTCAAATCAAAATATTTCTCTAAAAGCCGGAAAAATTGGGTAATTCATCGTCACAATAAAATATATGGCGCACATTCCTGTGTAGTGAGATATATTACGCAGCCTTAGAGCTGGAAAATGAAAATCTCATATTCATCCATCAATTTCCTCATATGCCTGTACGGCATATTCTCGTTACATTCGTTTCACATATAAAAATGAATTGACTTGAAATAATGTGCGTTTGTTTGCCGTATTCATGTGCCAAAATATCATAAATTTCTTCTCCTTTTTTTACATTTCTTGTGACAAAAAAAATTGTTTTCTACAAATCATTGAAATTCCCTGCAATTTTCTTTTTTTGTTTCATGCTTAATGTGCACACATTTTTCTGCTGTGTTAAACTTGCGATATGGGATAATAAAAACGTGATTATCGTCTAGACATGGAAACATATTTAAATTGAAGATTTAATATAGTGCACCAGCAACCATTTAAATAAATATAAAAAGTACTTTCTGATGGGATCAGCAGAGAAAGAGTTCGATAAAACCTTTTCGAATCGCTTTATTTGCGAATGTGAACTCAGCATCGTAAATCATTTTTAGCGTCAATTTCTTGCACACATTATAGAACATCAACACGCCACTATCTCAAAGCTATACGGAAAATATGCATCGGCTGTTTAAATATTAAATTTATTTGCATTTCTTTTTGTGTCGATAGTCGAGGAGAGAGTTTTGGTTAGACAATTTCTGTTTTTCATAAAAGCAAACACTGAAAAATCACAGACACTACCAATAAATATGAAAAGTTAAACACGGAAAAATTTATATAAATAAACCAATTCGATATTGTATGGACTGGGTCAAGCTCAGTGCACGCAGGACAAGATTCGAAAATATACGCACTCAGTGTTAAATTACGTACGTGAATTGGCATTTCGTATTTACGTAATTTCGCGTAGCTGATGTTGGAAGGTACTTCCGGATATGAGCATTAGGTCTATCGTCGTCACGTCGTCAGGAAACGTCCATACAGGTTTATAAAATTTTTGTTCTTGCTGTCTCTACCGTTCAACACGGGTGGGACGATAAATACGAAATCCCCATCGTCTGTTTCTTCTCCGTTTTCACTTCAATTTGCCTTCGTTTACATGACATGTGCTGAGACAGAAGAGTAGAGGCAAAAAGGAGTGAAAACGGATTCCAAAACTTACAACTCAAACTATTAAATTGCGTACGTAAGTCGGCATTTCGTGTACGTAATATGTTGATACACGTGTTGGACAGTAAAAGCTGTAAGAACTGAAATTATGTAAATGTGTATGGATGCTTAATGAAGACAATAGACGTAACGTCCATATCCGGAAAAACAGGCAATAAATTACGTAAAATTCTCATTTACGTACGTATAACTTAATAGTGTGCGATTGTAAGTTCAACTTAACTCTGTCCCCTATTCCAAGGTGCATGATCAAAGACGCTATGATAAATGCGGTTGTCATCTGTGACAAACCAATAGCGAAAAACCAATCACCGCTGTGACTACATTCAATTTCTTTTTACGTAAAATTCCCTAACGATGACCTAAAATTATGCGTAATTTCCCTCGAATTTCGTGTAGAGCCTACAAATTCACCAATATTAGGCAACATTACAAAAAAATATGCCACTTGTGTTCGCATGAGTCTAAAAAAAACTGAAGTTTTACTATGAAAATGGAAAAGTTTTTACCCTTTGGGCATATTCGTCTGCATAATACGAGTATGAGTAGAAGCTAACTTTCATATTCTATGGGATATTATAGAATATTTATGCAAACTCGTTATGAAAAGAACCGGGTCAACAAACTTTTTTTTTTCAAGCATAACCATTGATGTCGCTTGATTTTAGATATTGTCTGGTTAGTTAAATATTTATTTGTGCCCCTCCATAAAAGTATTAGAAAGATGTTCAGCCTTTCCATCAGTTTGAATGGAGAACTGTGTAAATGTTTGATAGCTGAGAAAAGTCACTTTGATTTGGTTCATAATAATAATAATTGGCAAAAATCGAAGTGAACTTGCCCTGAGGGGAACAAAAACAAAACGAAGAAAATCAACAAAATTGGTTTGTGAACGAACTGGGATATTTTTACCCAAAAATCGTTTCTTTCTTTCAACTTCCAGATGATGGAAAAATAAATTGCTATCGAAGTTAGTTTTCCGTTTCGCTAGTCAGATCGTTGTCATACGGTTTCTTTTTAGTTTTTTTTCCTGTTGTTGGGCACAAATTTGTGCCACAAGCTATTGGCCGAGTAAATCATAGGAAATCAAAAGATGATTTGCTGATGTTACGTGTTCAGAACATAGAATCGAGATGGTTAGAACATTTTTTGTTAAACAATACACTGACTTTATCCCGGAAAATATCCAATAAAACCGGAATAAAAACTGAAAAGTCGAAAAACGGTAGCTGTAATAGAAATTGTCTAGTTGATTGGTGCTACCAATCAACCCCAATTTTCGACCAATCCCCCTCCTCCCGTCACGCAAAACTCGGATCGGGTCAGGTTGACCCGAGCCAGATCATGACGTAAACATTAACTGAAGCTTCAGGTTTAACCAGAACTTGACCTGAGCCTGAACTCGAATCTGACCTGAACCCGAAATTTTCGAATCAGGTTCGGTTCGGGTAAGGGTAACCCAAAACTTTCACACTTAGAAACACCAAAAATATCGGTTTATTCGAACCGGACTTGATCCATTTGAATTCTTCGTGTTCAGGTGTGGTGGTCTGGTCAGGTTCGAGGTGAACCTGGAATCGAAAATTCAGGCTTAGTTCGAGTTTGGGTTAATATAAAACTGAAATTGTTAAGTCAAGTCCGACCCTGGCTCTAAGTATTCCATTTAATTGATAAAGTTTCTTGCCAAAAAACCAAACTTTCAACGTTACGATGGGATGGAAAAGGAAATGAATGAAATTATTTTAACCACCGGGTCGTTATGGTTATTGCAAAGTTATAATTTCCATCGTACCACTCTCGTCTATTTCTTGCATTTAAAATTAGAAAACCAAAATACCGTTGCGTAGCAATAATGTTCAACCTAACCATTAATTTTATTCATATTCGAATGTGACGCTAATTCATCATGGATATAATGCAAGGGGATGATTAAAGCATCTTTGTATTAAATAGATTGAGTTTATTTTCTCAATGTTCTTCTTCCGGTTAAAGTATAAGTCTTTGGATAAAATACATTTTATATTTTGACGACTGACAACTTAATGCTATGGCATTAGTGGAACATATTTGCTGGGATTATTCGTTGCTATGTATGTTCTGCTCTACCATATTATACTATTCTATGTATACCATACAGTGTGATGGCACTGTACAAATTCCGAAATGAAAAATTATCGCATTAAACTTTGTACATTAATTATCAGTTATTCTTTCCTTCGAGTTTTTGTTAGTTCGAGTGTGTGCATAACTTAAACTCGACTTAGGGTTACATAACTTCCCCGGCCAACTTAAACAACTGCGAAGAGTTCTTCGTTCAAGATTGATAGTTCTTCTTCTTCATCTTCTTTTCTTAGTTTCTTTTTCATTTCCTCCATTTGCCGCGTTACATAAATTCTTTTTTTCAACATAATGCACCGCTGAGGCACCAAGTGGCACTACGATTTGAACCCAGTAATCCATTTTGATTACGTAAAGCGTTTATGTCCCTTTATCATATTACAATATACATACAATTTGAAAAGCATCATATAATCTCCATCTATACGATTCCCAAGGGAGCGATCAAATTTATCGCATGTTACCAAATTATAATCTTTGCCGAGAAAAAAAATGTATTTCATACAACACTGTGAAATAGGCTCGGTGAATTATATGGTACAGGTGTGACAATGTTGCTGTTGTTTTTACGCATTTATTTTTATGGTCCCGGATATGCCAAACTGAAGAGGCTTTCTATATTGCTCTCTGTTGAGCTTAGAGGTGTGCACCGCCGATTTTACGCCGAATTTTGGCTCAATTTTCGGTGCGCCGCCACTGAGACTTGGTCCACGTTGCCGATTCGATTTTCTCATAATTGAAAAACGTTACACTGTAGGTACGATTTCCGTTTAACTCTGCAGAGATGTAGTCAAGGCTGTAGTCTTCACCTTCAGGTCACCCGACAATTTTTTGGCAATGAAGAATGATTCGTATCAGGGTGAATAGGCTGAGAAGCATTCAGCGTGAGTGTTGGTCGGCAGCACACACGTATTACAATCGAATCAGCACTGGAGCTCGAATGCTACTTGCTTCCGAGTAATGAAGCAGTGTTGAATCACAAGTGTTTTCTATTCCGGCATGCTGGTTTTTATGGCGCACGATGTGATATCACTCATCTTTTGCGACTATGTTATGTGTCGATGCAAAATAAAACTCGAATTTGCTCTCTTAGCTGATGCATAAATTACATTTCACCACACGTAAACATTGAACGAATTTGTATCAAATTGGTAGATGTGATTTTGGAGTTTCGATTTTCTTAATTTATTCGCACGCCGATACTAAATTCCTTTCGCCGCCACCCATCCCTGAGCAATCGGCGCCACTGACAATTTCAAAATCGGTGTACACCTCTGGCTGTTATAAAAGGAGTATGTTAATTTTCACTCGCATTAAATTCGTGTATACCCAATGTACTGCCTAACAAAACTAATATTGATTATTCTTACACGTGAAGCTTCGTTTGAATAACCCTTCAATTTATTGTACATAAGGAGAGAGAAAGTTGGCAAATGTTCTTGCACATAAAACGAACTTTTTTCCCCGTTTTCTCTCCCGTTCCGAATTGTGCTTAATTCAAGGTTAAATTTCGAAAAGCTCGAGCTCGTGCAAAGCTTGCAAAAGCTCATCTCACTTCTTGTGTTATATAAATGTGAAACTTCTTTCTATGTACGCAATGGTATATTGGAGGGTTGATGGATTTGACGTTAGAATGATAGAACACCGTTATTGATGTCTTCATCACTTTCGATACATTTTTTTCTTTCCTTAATCTCTTCAATACCAGCAATTGAAAATTCACCATTAGCTTTTATGTATGATTTAAGCTTGATTCAAACCTTTCAGAAACAAGGTATAGTCATCTGCAATCGACAACGATGAGCGTAATAAGCAAATAACACGGCATAGCTTTCCATTATATACAAAAGTTCATGTTGTAACAAATGAAGTAAAAGACATTGAATCGAACAAAATTGGAATACTTTAAACAAACGAAGTAATCAATTTGCCGAATATAACAGTGATACGTCTGGGGTTTCTGAAAGGTTAAGGGCAGGCTAGTTCCTTTTAAATTGTTAGGAAGGTCCGGGTCAAAGTAGATGTAGAATGGTACTTTGGCTTTCTTCTTCTTTAGTCTCTAAAATTTGTCACACTGAAAGCAGCTTTATGTCTAGAATCCGATTTAAGTGTAGTGTGGATCTAGTACCTAACATGTTACATAACATTGGTTCTCATCTTGACACCAGTTTACTGATTTGTTGTGGACTCTTATTAAGAACTCGTCAATTACGCAAGGAAGCGAGCTGGTGTCAAGTTGACAACAACGGCTATTTAACGCTAGCACACATGTCGATATTTGTTCCGAGATTGCATGAGGTTTCTAGTTAGCAGGATGTTTCCAAATTGGAATGTTGATGCTATAGCTTTGTCATAAAACGATTTTTGACAATTAAGGCCCAAATAGCAGACCTTCATCTAAGAGCAGTTTTATGTTGATTTGAAATGATGGTGTCAGGGGCTGGCCATAAATAACGTCCACTGTTTTTCGAGATTTTTAGACCCTCTGCGTCCACCATTTTCCAATACATTTAACATGGCTTGTCCACTTTGGCCAGGCCACCATCAGGTGAGACGTCATTTATGGACAGTCTCTAGTGTGAACTACTAATTCTACCATCTAACTTGTCTCTTTGAAATACGAAATTCTAACCAACAATAAGGGACTCGAAGTCGTAAATCGTAAATTAAAAGAGTGGGTCGATTCATCTTTGCTAATCCAGAAATATGCAGCCGATGGAAGTGAATTTTCAAAATTCATAAATTTGCTTCAGCTGATCCACTGACACAAACAAAAGAGCTTATTCGTCCTTATACGGATGAAACAGTTACACACACGCGCGTGATAATGATCGTATAGAGGCGTATAAGATCTCTTCTGTGTGAGTGGATCAAATGAACACAACTGAAGCTAATTAATGTTGAAAATTCAGTACCCTGTATGCGAAATTGCAACGATCGTTGATATCACTTTCATTCTTCCAATGATCTACAACGCTATCATTCTTTAACTAAATAAAATGAAACAAAAACAAATCGCCTGGCATAAATATTATTGTTTGACTCCTTGCAAACCCAAAATAAACATCTTAAAAATTATTTATTTAGCACATTCATGCCGTAATTAAACAACATCAATTCAACAAAAAAAAAAGTTTCCATTAAAAAAACCGAATCGACACACAACGATAATTACGCATTTTTCACTTAATTTGTATCGTTGAATAATAACCTGATGGAGCATTGCCAATACAGGCCAATACCGACTCCTCTCTGTGTGTAGTTGTGCTGTTCCCCAGTTCAACATTGAAATTTGGAATAATAACAAATAACTTTCAAATAAAATCAGATCACATGTTTACAAAGTTGTGGAATTTCCGAAAGAAAAAGTTAATTTCTATTTTTAAATGAAAATTTTATTCGAAAATTCCTTGGGTCACACACACCAAAAGTATGCAAGGATAAAATCGTACATGTTTCTTACAATTCTGCAATAGACCGAGAGCATGTGCGCATATCAGTCACTCGCAACATCTTGTTAGTGACATACTACCAGATATACGAAAAACATTCTGCTCTACGACACAAAGGTTAAAGCGTTAGGTTAGTGTCACAACGGAACTTGGCCTTGGCTTAGTGTATGTGTCACGTCTCGTAGAAAATCCAAATCGGTGTCATCAGAATTCGTTTGATTTCATTGAAAGAACCGTTGAACCATACAAATCGTGATGCCAGATTTTTTCAACAAACATTTTATTTTTGAACTCCAATCTTCATTCGAGGTCAATACATTCTCGCTTTAACATCAATATTTGCGCTCTCGGAACCCCATACACAACCAAAATCGTAGAACAAGAAATGGTCATCCACTCCAGTCGAATATGACATGCAATTTTGATGTTGAGTGGCTTTTTTGAAAGTAAACCTGCATCCCACATCTCGTGAATATCATCTTTCCAACGAACCCAAGCATGCATTTCCATCGCCTATAGCAGGAGTTATTCACCGACGGAGAACAGCCAATTTTTGACCTTTCAATCTATCACACCACACCCCAAGCTAACATAAAAATGAATGAACACCTGTTCTGGACTATTCAGACTCAGGGCTGTCTGGACACATATAGAGTCACCATATAGAAGTACCCAAATTAGGTTCGACGGAGGCAGATTCGCTTTCAAAAATGTCCCTCGTATTAGTTCTCCTTTGTCATTTGTTATTGACAATGACGATTCTGAGACGAGTTGTAGAAGTTCAGAACAAAATTTTCGTCTGCAGTGTGGTGGAAATTAGTGATACGTTAACACCCTAGATAGACAAACATTTCCTATTGATCTGTTAAATATACTTGAAAGTAGTACCGGATATATGCATGCCGTCTTTTTGAAAGGATAGATGCACATTTAGCTCTCGCCCTACCAGTACTAGCATGAAATGTGCAGCTCATTCATAAAATTTTTGTTAAATGTTCTGTTGGACGCCATACTAGTGTCACGATTTAGTTACAAAGGCGAATAGAAAGAGCTTTAGTAATTGTGTTGATGAGTTGATGACGGCTCACTCAACGTTTCAAATCTTCACTCCAGCAAGGGGTTGCATTTCCCATAAGAAAAGTTTTTCCTTTTTTCTGTCGTCATATTTCCAAGTTAGTTTTAGTCTAATTTATACAAAAAAACAACTCGAGAATGACAAATGAAAAAATTTGTATTCAGAAAATCATGTGGGATTATCGCATTTATTGCACAAACTATATTTGTACGTGATTCTATACGACGACGGTTATATTGTGCATACTTGACTAGAAAAGTTGTTCAACTAAGAGCAAAGCTGAAAAAAGAAAGTGACAACGTCCCGTATAGAGTTGAAAAGTAATTTATTCTGTCGTTTTACATGCATACGAACCGTAACCTTTACCCTTTTCATACAGACCAATTAACCGATGCATAAAGTTATGGATTGTGAATCTTCTTTTAGCATGAGACAGTAACTTAAAGCGATACATACATGAAGTTCTACAAGACTATCGTTTAGACGAAGCAAAGCAGTAATCATAAGTTTAAATTAGTTAGAAAGTACTTCGAGAACGGGTTTTTTTCCGGGGAGAATAAATTTGGTGTTTAAATTCTTAGTTATGAAGTTTCGTTAACAAAGATAAGGCTTGCTTTCAACCGTGTGGTTGAATAATCATATTTTCTCCATTCAAATGCGATGAGAATATTCTGTTGACGTTTCGTCTAATGACAATTCGGGCGTGAAAATTCTTTTTTTCACGCCCACGGGACTAAATTTTAGAATTTTTCTCGTTATTTGGTCTGTTTGCATCAAAAGTTGTGTATATTGTGTACGATTGATTTTCTCATGTAATCCAACCAACTATGCCTACCATATACACCACCGTTACGTAAATGACTATTTTTGAACCATTATTTTCACAAGTAGTGGACAAGAATCTTTCTTAGTTCAACTGTCACTTTGTGTTGGTTTTGAGAAATGGTTAAACCATAAACAGGCACAATAGCTGACTTTTTTAACGATCATTTGTCATTCTGTATGGAAAGGCGGAACATAATGAAATAGTAGATTACATTGGATGATGCGAAAGTAATTCATTACATCAGGGAACCATTTTATGATAAACGCAAACTCACAAGTGTCTCTTCGACAAGTGTAGTTTGCATATCCGAGCCGATGGCGAAGTGTGTAACTACACTTGTCGAAACAGAAGCAAGTTGCTCAAACAAAAACACCAAGTTAGGTGAATTTCCTTTTCTCATAAAATTGCTCACGAGTTAATGAATTACGTAGGCGCATCCAATGTGGTTTGGTTTACCATCTTCAACATGGGAAAGTTGAATTTAACATTCATGGAAAATAAACCAACAATATTCCACCACGTAATGGATCATTTTCGCAGAGGGCGTAATGCTCAACTTTCTAGTGGCGCAGGCAGTAAATTTAATTTGTATGACTCATGTGACCATTCTGCGTCGAGAAGGTCAATGTTTGCATCAGTTGTGGTGCTTGTTTTTAGTATGCATTGAACAAGTTGATGTGTTTCTTGGATGAAAATGAAGTGAAGGAAATTCTGGCTCGAGCACTAGCGTCACTCTGGTGGTAAACTTCGCTCTTGCTCGTTTTATGCTCTTGCTAGGTAAACAGACTCACCTATTACGAATCTTGCGTCACTGTAGATGGATTTTTTTTACCAAAGTTCAAAAATTTCACTTTCGGAGGAGCTTGAAGCATTCCTCTGGCTAAAATCGTCGAAAATTAATTTTATTTTACATTGAAATTTTATGTGGAAGTCTAAAATTCAATTTTCTCTCTTCTTTTCTAGGTAAGCGAAAATGCATTAACTGTCGAAATACATAAAAGATGAAAGCAATCAATTCTCGTGTATGATACTCGTGGAAGAGTGTGGTATGTATTATAAATGTTCCAATACAAAACAAATGAAATGCGGGTACAGCAAAAAGCAGGAGCCCTAAAGGAATTTCGGTTAACGAATGAATTTCGGTATCATTTTTAGGATTGGTAAAAAATATAAAATTTTATAAATTCAATTATAAAGGTAGCATACAACAACCTTTCATTTCCTATAAAATGTTTCGTGGGCGAATGTTATGAAAATATCAAAAGCAGACAGATAGGGTAAGATTATGTGGGATATTGGGCCAGAGAGAGAGAGATGACGTTCATGTAATGCTTTTATATTGTTATTGGACTGTTTTTTTTTGTCAGAACAGGCTATCATAAAACACAATTAATGTTTCCAGCTCCTTTAAACTAAATTATATTTTAACCGTTGTTACCTTTGTCGGCCGTTTACTAATTCTCCTATTTTTGTTTACCTCTCGGTCTCGGTATCATAAGAAAATCATTTATCTGAAGTACACTGCAGAGTGTCGTCAATTATTTACATTTTTGCAACCAGTTGGGAATTGTGCGATCTTTTACAAAGCGAATTCATCCCGCTGATGAATGGTATATTTTTCGCATTGGGAATAGGAATATAAAAAAGTTTGAAAACGAAAGGAATTTTGGAACATTGTTAGACTAACTCGTATTTAATTTTACTGTAGTCTGGTTCAGTTCGCCGCTGATACGGTTGAATGCGAATCGAATGTTGCGATGCTTTTTGTAATGAAGGAATACGTTTTGTCTTTTGAATTAATGGTTCAGTCAGTCGATCTTTAACATTGCTTTTTCTTTGGCCAATTTATTCTCTTCACTCCCACATACTGCCGAAGAAATTAATTTTGTGTACGGGTTTTAGGTTCTTTTAGTTTTAGATCCTTCACTTCCCACACATTAATCCCATCAAAAGTTTAGGATTTCTGATTTTAAGGCGTTGGCATCGTTGACCAAGAATTTAACAATGAAGAATAAGGTAGAGTCAATTATGATTTGCAGGTCGCTACATTTTGTAATGAGTGATTGGGAATGGAAGGTTTCTGCTTCCATCACGAGTTACGAACAAATTTCTTGATTTCCGTTTTTCGAATTTATTAGTGCGATTAGTTGAATGCCCAAAGTCACATAAGAATTGTTCAAAAGTTAACGAGAAAAGGGAACGGTAGTTGTCAGAAAAACTGAAATTATTGCAAAGTGTTACCTTCCCTAAGGGGCTGTTCACGCTATTTTATGGAGTTTTTGACCAAGTCACGCAAAATGGGTCAAGCATGACCCAAATTTGTTAGGACCGTCACGTTTTGCTGTACACCGGAGTGTGACGTAAAATGTGAACAACCTCTAATTTCTTTGAGGCCATGTCTCACTATAATCTTCAGACAAAATCTTCGGAGTTGACTAATACTTTCTTGTCAACTCCTTGGATATGGGTAAAAGACAATCATACCAAGAGGCATAAAATCAGAAATCCCACCTTTTGATGAGTTGAATTGAATGTTGGAAGTGTAGGATCTAAAACGAATGAAACTCACAACTGTCATCCACCTATTGTTCGTCAACTGTAATCATATTAAATGTACGAAAAGGTTGTGTTCCTTAGGATGGCTATCGCTCATTTCTATAGCTCATTGTTTCATTATCACATTACCATCGTATTTAAGTATACAAACAAAGCATACGTTTCATCTGAATCAAAATCAACACAACACTCCCATTCCCAATCGTCGAAATAAATCACAATTATTGTTTGCTGTACGGTCAGTGACAAGGGTCTACGTGTATTTGATTCCCTTAAATAATGTTGTTCATTAACGTCAACCCAATACAAGAAATCGATTCATCTTCCAATTCTTGGAATTTATTCGGCCAAAGATTTTAACAATAACCAAAGATAGTGGCGTCGATTTGTGTGTTGCTTTCAATTCTTAATGCTTTCAACAAGCTCTGATTTTTCAATTTTGAAAACATTACACCGTCTCCTTTCACTACAACGCCCTCCAAATTTCTTTGTTACGAGGAAGCATAAATTTTTCCCAAAATCGTCCTTACTAAATTGCTACGGGCAAAAAACAAAAAAAAATGCGAAAATCATAAAATAAAATTCTTCTTCTCCTATCCCAAGGAAAAAATTAGTTAACATTAGGTATTCGTGTTGTTCTTTTCGACTCACTCAAAAACACATAGCTAGGCAGATTATACACACAGCATGCATACCACACTCTGGTATACACACAGCCAAAATAACATCAAATGCGAAAATTCAAAAGCTTCAGCATGACGTAATCTCAGTTAAAATATTCAACACAAAATACTTGAATTGCAGAATCCCAGAGTGTTATTAAACTGAATTTTACCCATTGGGGCTCGAGGCAATGCTTCTAATTTCGCCATACCACATGTTTTATATGAAAGGAAATCGTTTAGCAATAATATTGTTTAGCGGGGGACAGAATACGAATGATGTTTTCCTTCAAGTTGACAAAATGGGTGAATATTCAAACACTCAATTCTAATTTTCGAATGAAACGAATTCCAGAAAAACTTTTCCTTTTGAACATCAAAGTTAAAGATGATATTCTACCCGAGAAAAAAACCGTTGAGAATAAATTCAAGTAAATTTCTTCTTTCATCCACATTACTAATTTACAAATTTCCAAGACGTTCTGCACATCACAAATGCATACGTTTCACCCTTAACAAATCTTTGTGCCTTCATGTGAAACCGCATTAATAATGCAGTGTAATCTGGAATGTTACGTAGGCGAAAATGTACGTGCTTTTGTTGAAGCATTTAAAACATTATTTTGGTAAAATCTTGGCTCAACTTCCATTGTGTATGTGTCGACATGTTCCCGACTGTAGAAGTTCGATGCAACATATGAAAATGGTTTGCATCAATCCAAGACTTGAACTATTTCAAACCACCAGACAAATGCTTTTTATCGTCCCTGCCGTTTCTAGAAGATGTTCAACAATTGAGGACTAAGACTTTTTACAGTTTGACATTGATTGAAACACAATGCACGCTGAAGTTGAATAAAATTCTGATGATGTCGTCATATTAATCTCGTAGCTTTACATAGGCTGAGTCAAGTAGGTCTAACCAATGACATTTTTAAAACATCTTCAATGTCAGAATTATGGAAAGTCATCATTACAATCGACATTTCCACATTCATTACCAATGATGATTTCCGATAATCGCATCAGATACTCATCGCATTAGATTGCACTGTGTGACGATGGGTGGTGAATTATTCCTACATTTCCTCAAACCATGACACTCTCGACCTTCCGTTCCCTTTAAACCAACCGTAACAGCAAACAAGTAATGGTCGAACAGAGTTTTCTACCCTCTTCCCTTCACTCTTCATGGTTCACTTTAAGTGATCATTAGCAGTAATGGCCACCGAATCAATGACAACTGTTTCGGCTTCAGGACTTCGCGTAATGGTGGCTTTCATCAGTTGTTCCACTAACCGTTCCTCTACAAGGCAAGGCAGTAAGCATGCAGACAATTTTAAATTAAATGTTTAGTTTTGGTGTTGTAGAAAAACTTTGAAACATACACCCGTAAGCGGAAGCAATTTACTTTCTCGTATCGAAATCAGTTCAAGTTTCCGATGGCTTCTCAGCCGTTGTTTATTTTCTGACACCTGTTTTCGACAACGACAACAGAAATAAGCGATGACTCTAGCTAGTGTCTGCCCTGTATACTAAAATGTATAATGAAATGAAAGATTTAGTATCGAATACGATACGATCCATTAATCAAAAGAAATAATATATTTCGTTATCATAAGGCACTACGTTCGCCTGCCTTCAAGGGGGAAACTACTCCGGAAAGTCGGGTCATGATAAGTCAGAAAAGTCATAGAAGTCATTTTAGTATGAATCATGAAAAGTACATTAATAACCTCCATTACACTCAACACACACTCCCGTAGAGTGTCTGTTGTGTGTGATGGAGGTTATTTAATGAAAATTACTTCGGAAAAGGAGGATTCGGTAGAGATTGAATTCATATAATACTCAACGACGTACCGACCTTTTCAGTGGTCAATTAACTTAAAATTTCCAAATATTTAGTACCTGAACCATTCTGTCATGCATAGTAACTCGAAAACTCCGGAAGTCATATTCAGTCATGAGAATGATTGTGAGTCAAGAAAGTCGTAGTAAGTCACGATAACTCATTGAAAGTCGGCTTAGGCAATCAATCTTTGAGTCATGAAAAGTCAAGTCATCGGGTCACACCGTTTTCGGTAGTAGTTTCCCCCTCGTTTGCCATTTCTGCGAGGGTAGCAAAAAAGAAAACGTGTAGAGACATCATCATACGTTTTAGAATCTGTAGCGAAATTGTTTATAAAATTGTTGAAAGATTCCGAGTGTGAAACACGTACATAGTGACAACAGTTTTATTAGTTAATCTTCGCACCGGCAAAAGAATTTCAACGTTTTTTTCTTCACGATACTTAAAACAAAATGCTTAAAAAAACAATTAAATATTTCCGAACGAATATATACTACGGCACGTCTCGGCTACATTTCAAAAAAGTCTTGTTTTAATCAACTTTTTCTAAATTTATGATTTTTTTGTTGTCTGCAAGCAACTCACAATGTCCGCGTATCAGTCTGAAAAGCGTCCGTCCTACAAGAATCGGAAAAATTAATTTCCTCTTTAATATTGCACGAACATAAAGTGGCCTCTCTAAATAACAAACATTAATAATTAATGGTTCTATTTGTTTAACGAAAAAAACAAATGAAAATTCAACAGAGAAATTAAAAAAAACCATCCGATTTCGTTTCACGTTCCGATTGAAAAAGACGGGAAAAGAAAGAATATCCTCCGCTTTTTTTTCTCACTTCGCCCCGGTATACACAACACACAGTCGTCGTCATACGGTATGCGGGGATTTTTGGTTTATATCATCATCATAAAATATACTTCTCTTCCACACAGAGTTCTGCTGAACGAGAGTTGAACGCATCATGGATGCTTGCTACATATACACACATTCCCATTCCGACAGAATTTCTATATTAATTCTGTATTAGCGACCTGTTCGATCCTCTACATTTCTTACCGACGAGAGGAGTACATACCGTACATAATCAAGTTCTAGTTTAAACATATACAACACATTCCCATTGGATAATATGTTCATGCGCACCACATTGACTTTCAGAAAAAAGAAGAAGAAGAAGAGTGTACGATCGGTGGCTAGCACACTCATAACACCGATTGCGTATACTTGAATACATAATACACAATTTTCTAAACACATTCGCAGAATGAAAATCACTTTTTCCCAAGTTCAAAGAGAGAACTTTTCGTGCTCCGTTCTCTCCCTCTCTCTCTATTCATGGTAGATTGGTACTATTGACGCTGTTATGTAGTTGAAACATCCGTGCATCCTTGAAATACAGCAGATTCTTTTCGTGTGTTGTATATAATGGAAGTCACAAATACTGCTGTGAAAGCTTTCAGCATCCACATAGGAGCAAAATGTTTGGTTCCGCCACAACTTTTATTCAGTTGTTTCCCTGCCTTCGTTACGTTTTGTAGCATCGACAGAAAGATGTTGCGTGCCAATCAAAATTTTAACTTTAAATCATTTCTAACACTCTAGAGGAACACTATTTTGTTTGAGAAACCTTTTCTTGTTAGGTTTTTTTTTTTGATTTATGTAATCGTCATGTTTTGAGACGAAACATTATTTAATATTTTGCTTGTCCTCCAACCAATCTTATAAAAATAAAGATGAAAAACGAAACTAATAAAAATAAAAATTTCTTAAATGAAAAGAATTTTTCTATTTTCGAAGAGATTCATTAAATCAAAATATAAATGTTTGTTGAAGTAGTGTGTAAATGTGTACAGAAAAGTTAGTGTTTGTTGAAAATAAAAATAAAAATTAAAAACAAAAACTTTTAAAATGAAACTAAAAATGCGAATTGCTTAATTATAATTGTTGAAAAAAAGAAGAAGCTTTAATTGTTGTTACTATATTGACTAGAGGCGGAAGGGATTTGTTGAGTATTCTGTAGATTCAATTTTCAAAATCATAATCAAATTAGTAAATCTCGCATTATACAAACAAATTTCTGCATCAAATTCTGAGGTAAATTGACAAACGAAATAAGTAATTTCCTCACAAAACAACATCGCTTTAAATCACTCGTTAACTGTTTTGGGGCGTTTCGATTTCCGGTCAACAAACACATTCCCCGATATAAACCAATTTGTGTTTGTCCTGTGACCTTGAGATATGTGTGTGTTCTGATGCTAACGGAATGTTATATTCAATTTCTTGTTGTTTTTTTCCTCCTGTTTCCATTGTTATATTCCTTAGATGACATCATCATCAAAAAAAAGCGTTCATTTTAGTTTGGAGAATTTAATTTCTTTTTTAATTAATCGTGCGTTCGCTTCAGTGACGACGATTTTTTGTAGATTGGTTCCGTTCTGATTTTCCTTGTTTTAATGGATGTTTTGTGATACTCTGGGGAACACATCCATAATAGATGTCCGCAATTCAGTGCTGCCAGTCAGAGTTTTAAGTCCGATAATACGCATTCGGGGAAATTAAAATTTATCTTATGCATGGGGTGTATTTGGGAGGGTCATACATTTGACCCCTCAGAGGATGTGAAATTTTGTGGAGATATTAAATGATTTACAGGTGACGGCACTGGGTTGCGTACGTTTTTGTATGGATCGCAACATAATATAGAGTTTACTGTGTTTTTGCTGTGTTCTGCTCTGAACGAAGAAGAACACAGCAAAAAGTAACACTAAACTCTATATCAGATCCATGAAGAAGGCGTACGTAATTCAGTGTCGTCACCTGTAATTCGAACTCTCAGACCATAAGTCTTACAAAATCGTGTGCTTCCTGCTATTCGTTCCTAAAATTAATCCTTCCCAAAAATTGCAGTTAACGGATGTGTAAAAATAAATAAAAATATTTCGATGCCAAAACTCTGTTCAATTCATTCATTTGTGCATTATTCTGTCGTAATTCGCATAAGAAACTTAACTTTTTTGAGAACAATGCGATTTCTATTGGTCTAATCGAGGGGCAGGTATTTTTAGCTTTCGTTGACAGAGGAAAGAAAATCCTCCGCAGATTTTCTGTGATTTTCAATAATTTACTGATCGCTTTCTAAGGATTTTCAGAGGATTTTTAAAGATTCTACATTGATTTCCAGACATTTTTTTCCCACAATTTTCAAGGATTTTCATAGTTTCATTTGTTTTTCTTGAGTGTTTCCAAGGATTTTCTATGAAATGTAGGATGTTTCATCGATTGTTGATGAATTTGAGGATTTTCTTCAGGTAAACTTTTGATGGATTTCCGAAGGATTTTCTTTCGACTGAATATGAATATCTGCCCCTCGGTTATAAAAAGAAACTTAAGTTTCTTTTGTGAATTACGGCAGTGTATTGTCACAATATTCTTTAAGTGAAAAACTTTCCCATAAATCATTCCATTCGATAGTCTCTTATGCACAAATCACCAGTGCTTCAGCGCTCATCATTGCATTTTACATAATGCAAATTCCCATCTTCCGTTAAATAGATCATTGCAATTTATGATAAAATTCTCTCTCCTTTCTATTTTTCACATTTTCTTTATTGTCTGAATGGAAATTAAATTCATTTATTCGCCCATAACGGTCCACTAAATATGTCGATTTTCAAATAGCTACCTGAACCATTTCACTGCATTAAAATATTATTTGATTCTCAAAGGTAGTTCTATACCCGTCCTATTCCGCATACATAATGGGACCATGTTCAAACGTAATAAATGATTTAATTTAATTTCCTTTTTTTCTATCCCCCGTGAAGTATCAAGGACATTAAATTATTTGATGAGTTTTATGAGCGTCAATTCTGAAATATCAATCGGATATTAGTTCGTGTCGGTTAGCATAATTTAATTTATTTTTCAAACGAAAATTCATCAAAAGGATGTTGAAAGCTTTCAAGTGTATAACAACCGTTCTCGGGAATCGTTTTTCTTTATTTCTTTTTTTCGAATTGAATGTGTCTCTAAGGATGTTGATGCCGTCTTCTTGCAATCACGTTGAAACACAGTCAAGAATGGAATTTTCTTTTTTGATTTAGAAATGTTAGGAATGATTGTGTGGATCCGTTGCTCGAAGCTTTCGTACCTTTTTTCGCAGAATTTCGGACCACATGTCTCGATTTCCATTGAAGACGTATAAAAATGTCTCTAAGCTCATCAAAGCTTCGGACAATAGGAATTACCGAGCAAGTTCTGAATGAAAAAGTTTGGAAAAATGAAACTTTATTCTGGCGCGGGTGCGATGGGGTAACCACTGGTGGAATTTTTAGTGGAATCATTGGAATTTTCGGAATTAGACTGAAAATTATTTGAATTTTTTAGATGGAATTTCAGAATTGAGTTGGAATTATTGGAATTAATTGAATTGGAATTTTGTTAATTAAATGAAATATAGTGGAATTGCTGAGGCAGATTTTCAGCCACTTGTTACTCCCTCGTCCTGTCGTGTCCAAGTAAGATTTCAAGGGTGGGAAATCAATTAGTCGCCGTCAATTTCATAAAAACAACAATAAATGTGTGGTGACTCTACTGGAAGATTGTATTTGTGTGAATATCTTACTATATGGCGGAAAACCATGTTTCGAATACCCTTTTTGCCTTAATTTTTCTTGGAGAAAAAAACCTCAACTCCCGTTACGCATCAGACACATTTCTGTAAAGCCCAGGCCGAACCCCCATCACAGTTAAAATGAAAATTCTTGCAGATATTGACATACACAAGGCTAGCTGTTATGTTATTACAATAAGTACGAAGTCTGTCCATTAACATAAAGTTACTATTGATGCCAAAAAAAATCTAAAATTCATCCTATAAAACAATAATAAGTGTTAAAACAAAGAAAAAATTGACTGAAATATGAGCGGTGTAGGCTTTTTGGCCTCTGTTAAAACTTTAACACCGAGCATACGTCGCCGGAGACGTTGTGAAAAGCATCATCTTGAACTATACCGTGATCAGAACAATGTCGTTCCTTGTTGGGATTCGATGCCAGCACCACCAATAACCCCACCGGCCGCATTTCTTCCCACTGGTTTCAAACGTTTATCGGCTCGAGGTGAGATAGAGAGACTTTTTCATATTCATACAGCACGATGCCATAATATTTGGACATTTATTTTGTGTTATTTGTTAGACTATGCCATGATATGGTTGTTGTGTTCAGAAGCAAAGGAAAATATTGTTCTTTCCCATTCCGGAAGTTTGTGTTACAGAAGGACGAATCTATGTATATTCGCCAGATAACGCAACGAAACGAAAAACTTTTCAAGAGTATATGCCATTCGTATATGACGATAAGCCGACTTCCAAATTTGATGTACTTTATATAGATTTGATATTTCAGCGGAAGTACATCGGAGGAGTATTATAAGTTCTTGTCCCTCTGCGGCGCGCTGATACATAATACGTTTGTTTATTTCGTTCTATATGGAAATCAATTTTTTTGTTGTTGTTTTGTTATCGATACATTTTCGCTACACATTATTGTGAACACAATAAAGGGATTCAACTCGATCCAGAGGGGAGACCTCTGCGTTGTGTGTATTGACTTCAGTTGGTGAAAGGTAAATAGATTCCTCTGCCTATAATCAAGTACCTACTAGGCAGGCATATCGAATTCAGTAATCCTCCATCAATTCTTCGATGTTTTGTTTTTCGAATTGATTTTCATTTGCTACTTAACTTTCGGTTGATTTGCATGGGTTTACTTAGACTTCATAAAGATTCAATGATAGCAGACATGCCCATCACTTGATGTTACTGAAAATCATATTGATTGACCATGACCGACCAGCATGGGCGGTACTTTAAATGAGAATGTTTCAAAACTCTCAATGAAAGTGGTTTGTTGGCACAGTATATCGATAGATATTCAGAATAGTTTGCAGTATTGCATACAACTGGGCCACGTGACTGTCTTCAGCTATTATATCGAGTTTAGTTTGAACAGGTTATTAGTACCCTTCTCTCATGTACTCAGAATAGACAGGACTACCAATCCTATCTGTTCTTGTGGTCACAGGTGTACACGTCCGCTCTACGCCAGTCTCGGGTTTACCACCTTCGAATATTACGAACTCCAAGATGGAGATCTACCATCTTCAGATGGACAGCGCCTCTATGAATTCCTGTCAAAAATCGGAAGGTTCCTGTCACAGTGTCGGAAAGGGTTGAGAGTTGAAAACAAAGGATCTATGATCTGTGTCTTCGCTTCCTCCACATAGGCTGGAGGCCTCTCACAACTCCAATCTATCTATCTATCTATCCTACTATCCGAGGAACTGTTCACTGTCGCTTCGTAATTACCCGATAAATGACTCTGCTTTATCGATTTCCGACTTACGATCTTTCAGCGAAAAAACCACCGACCGTCATCCATAGAAGTAAACATTACTGCAACTACAACAAATTCACTTTGTTAAAACTTCAAAGTGAGGTTGTGTGGGCTTCGCTGATTGACATTCTCAACGTCCTTGGAACAGATCTATCACTCGCCAATACATTATCTGTGGAGCAAAATACTGGCATTCTACTGAACCGCAAAAATCTGCCGTAACAAGGAAGTACGTTCAATTGTTAACTACTGGTTAACCAAGTGAATTGTTCAATGATAGGGGACTGTCCATAAACGACGTCCACTTTTTTCAGTGCTGCCAGCATATTCGAATCACCAATGAATCGATAGATATGCATTTTATGTAGTTAAATATGTGTTCGAACCGCCCAAGTAGACATCCAAATGGGAGTAAACTCGTTGTTGACTTCATAAAATGCACATCCATTGAGTTATCGATGATTCAAATATGATGGGAGATCTGTACGTCGTTTATGGACAGTCCCTTATGAAACATTGTTTCAGAGTATCAAAATTCTGTGGTCTACTGATTCTAGCACTGATGTCACATCAGTCACGATCTAC
>JANTFA010019785.1:0-15970 GCA_026413405.1 Phytosciara flavipes | reverse complement strand
CTGGAGGACAACGTCGTCGTTACTATTTTGATAGCTGAATAGTGCATCCCAATTTCTCGGTTCGTAATCGTCACGAACTTGATTGGTGAGAATTTCTTCGTTTCCTGGAAATATAAGTTTTGTGCTAGAGATTTGTTCCTATGAAAATTTGGTGCGATTGGTTTATGCATGAATCGTTATGATGTCTATGTTTCTGCATATCGTGTTCTGAATTACACATAAACCTTAGATTAGCAAACAGATCAATGTGAGCTCTATTTTGAACTTTGTACACGTATGTAGAAGTAGAAGCAACAAGCATTTTGCTCGGGAAAGTTTAAAGTCATGCATAAATAAGAAGCTCTGTAATCTACCTGTTGTGTAATGTACGCGTAAAAGAACGTACACATAGGAAAATGGGCTGCTAGCAGTAAAACATTAATATTTCGTGCATAAAACTGGTTAACACTGACATGGTTATAAATAAGAAACAGAAAAACATGTAAGACGTGGAGAAGTCTGTGCAGTTGAGTGTTTTATTTTCTTATTTTATGTTTTCCTAATGAACTGTAACACTTAAACAATAAAAAGCTCAGTAAAGAAGTAATTACGATTGGTGTGTTGCGAATAATTATTTCATAGACCTGGCATTATCGATCTGTAGGTGTGGAGATTACAATTTACATACATGCGGGTCGAAAGTAGTTATTTTCATCAAATTTTACCAACTCTCGGCGATCTTAGCGTGTACATAACACAAAAAGCAATCGAAGGTTCCATAATTGCGTGGTAATGTTCCGTTATTGATCTCGGCATCACCTCGGATCAACATTATTCATTCGAAAACTCTACGTCTCACCTTTTTATCCCTTTACAGCGTGAAAGACTACTGTGTCGCTGTAATTCACGCCGTGAGTGCGCCAAAAATATTTGAATTTTGAATGGACTTTTTGTCAATTTAACGCTACCACCATACGAAAACTGTGCGTCAAAACAAAAGTTTTTGCGTTTCTTTTCGAATCTGAAGCGCACTTACTGTGTGAACATCTCCTCTTCCTCGCTTTATTTCTGCCTACGACTCGTGTTTGCAAAAATTTTCCTGATTTTTTAGTCGTTTTGACTTTCAGGGTCAGCATTTTAAATATTTTATTTTATTCATGGCCGGTATGCGTTTCTCATTGATCGTGTTACGGGTCTCGCATTCAGAATTTCCTCCTTCTCTTCTTGTGTTAGCCCGAATCGCTTTTGGCTGACCCAACAGTGCTTTGGTCTTCCCCTTTTACAATATAATACCGTGTACTGTCGTTGTAATACCATTCGTTGGTGACCATGATGACCGGGAGAGAAACAAAGGATCGATAGATCTGTGTTTCGTGACTACGAAAGTAGTCATCCCAAACTGATAAATCTAATCTAATACCATTCGTTTTATGAATTACACACGAGTGACGCTACGCACCATTACGATTCCTACATTAATAGAACCCGAGTAGGAATGTTACGTTACAGCCCGACCTTGCGTAACACACTGATAGACACACTTCCAGCTATATAAATCATATGTATGAAATGGATTTCAGACAGTACTTACTTCGGGTGGGATGTGTAACCTTCGAACGATACGAATACTTGCAAGCGTTAACAACATACATGCCCGAAGTAAGCACTGTCTGCGGATACCAGACGGATATGGCTGAAAGTTTTCTATCACTTCACTTTGATTCCCCTTCCTCCCTATCACAAAAGTTTGTATATCAACTCGTCATTTAAAGCTCAAGACTAATTAACAAAAGGCAACACAAGCGAAACTTTTAGTTCGAAACAATTTAATTACACCGCTACTCGAATGTCATTTAGTGCAATTGTGTACATTTCGCATTTTTTGCACAGTTTTAAAGCTCGGAATATTTGTCTTAGGAAATGTGATGAAAGTAACTTTTTATTCAGATTTGTCCGGAAATGTTTATTTGTGGATTATGTTACGACCACTTGGATGTTTGAAACATGGATGGAAAGCAAGGGCTGAATAGCTATTTACGTATCTGTTGTGGACGATAGATTTTTGACAATTCCGTGACATGTAACCCAGACTGTCCTTATTTCGACTTAATGCCTTAGATAAAATTTCTTGTGAATGGCTGAATGATGTGCATTCCCACATGTGTCAACCAATAAAATACCTACTTTGCGTCGGATGGTACTGTACTAAAGAACTTTAACCAGCTTTAACCAATGTTAATCGTAACAACAATGTATGGTATGGCGGGGCGAATGCCCACAAGCTCACAAAAAATAAATGAAAATCTCGGACTAGATCGGTCTTTTATGTAGAAAAATGCATGATCGAAGGATTGAAGTACAAGATTTGAAATCAATATTTCGAAATTAAATGAAGTAATAGACCTGATGTCGACCTGATAACTGACGATTATGTTCGTCGTCTGTCACTTGAAATCCATTTTAATTATCGTGCAAACTGTAGCTGTACAACCGAGCAGAAAGTCGAAGACGTTAAATTGTAAGGTTCTAATGACTGTAGCATATGAACACAAATGTAAAAAATGAACTTAGAAACAGGCTGTGTCACATAGCTATCATTCGCTGCACCATTATCGAAATGATTCATTCACATGGATCGGGATAAAACGATTCCGTTAGATGGTTGACCTCGGCTTCGTGTCGCGATTAACGAAATTCACAAAAATTGAATTTTCCCCATTGTCTCGAAAGTTCTTATCTCAACAATTCGTTTGTTCCAAAGTTCAACTGGATCTCCAAATTTTATTGAATCACGTTTCCGTATATGCATCCAACTCCTCAGACACGCCGTCAAAATAAATTTAAATTTCCTTTAAGTTTGTCAGAAAAGAGTGTAGAAATAGAATTCACTCAATAAATTAGGATGTGTTCCACACACAGTTCCATATTCACGTATGTTTCATCTGTCAAATCAAGCCATCCGTCCGTCCATCCATCCGTATTCATGAGCGTAGGAATATTTTTGTGTCTTTCAAAGTTAAGGAAACATGTGCGACAAAATAAAAGTTTGGTAATTGCCGTATTCTGGTGTGATGTAAATTTTAAATTTGAAGTTTATGCCATCAAATGTGTGTGTGTGTTAGACTTAGGTAGGTATGTAGAAGAAAGAATAGGCTTGATATAAGAAAAAAGTGCTACGTATCTACTTCAACAGTCGTTGGGATTATGTCTTTGGCTTTGAAAACACATAATAAACCAAACTTTCATTCAACTCTCATAAATTTAACATCAAGAATATGTACACCTTCAATCAACATGCTCTGTACTCTTAAATTTATGGGGAAGGAAATTTATTTCGCTTTTTCATCAATAGCCCGTTATAACGACGTCATGTTCAACACTCAATTTTTAAGAGGCATCACTCTCTGCTGCAATAAAAAAAGGAAGAGGCAAAAATCACTGATGGATGCGAAAAGCTTCGAGATAAAATTTATCTGTTCTTGGTAATCGTAATTATTATTTAAGATATAAAACGGCCATAAAAACAACAACATTGAGAATCAAAAATTTAATTGAATAATTCAAGTTTGGTCGGGTACATACCTTTCGGGGGCATGTTTGATTTTGCCATACGCACACATTTTATGGTTCAATAAGATTTTCTTTCGGTTGAAAATCGTGTAAAATCATTTTCTTTTGGTTTAACAAGAAAATCGTAAAGACAAATAGACGAGAGACTATTTTATACTTGTTGATTTAACTTTCTCTTTGACAAACAAAGGCGCACTTTATCATGGCAAATAGAAAATGTGCGACGAGAAGGAATCGTAGATTACGTACTGACTGGGAGATTTTCGCTTTTGACGAGTGGTGCACAAGTCATTGTACAACCATCTCCGAAGCAGCACGAAGACCTATGAACTAGTATTTTCCTCAACTCAGTGGCGAAGAGTAAAATTTTCGTTGGTTGCATGCGATTCGGTTATAATAGAAGTCATGATGCGAAAGTAAGTCAATAAATGAGGGAACGATTTGGTGATAAAAGTAAGTTGACTCGAATGTTCTTGAACATCAAGTTTCGGTAACTGTCTTTTTGACAAGTAGAGAGATTGCATATGTGAGCCGAAGGCGAGGTATCCAACTACACTTGCCGAAAAGACAGTTATCGAAGCAAGTTACTCAAAAAACACACTTTTGCCATAAAATTGTTTCAGAATTAATGAGCATCTCATGAAGTTTGGTTTACTGCCTGCCGCAGGAAGCATATTGCTTTGTAATGTTCAACTTTCGCATGGGTTAAACGTTCTCTGCGGTAGGCAGTAAACCAAACTGCATGAGATGCTCATTAATTCGGAAACAATTTTATTTCAAAAGTGTGTTTTTTGAGCAACTTGCTTCGATAACTGTCTTTTAGACTTATCGCTTTCGGCTCGGATATGCAAACTGGATACTTGCCGAAAAGACAGGTGCTTTATCACACAATGGTTCCCTCCGAATGCGGGGGGTCGACGACTTCTTCTTTCAAAAGATTATTATGTGATTATTTTAGAGTCGTCGACCCCTCGGTTCCTTTCTGTAATGAATTAATTTCGCAGCATCTAATGTAAACCACTCTTTCCACACGATGTGTGTTGTAACACTCGGCTTACGGACTCGAGTGAGAATCTACACATCTTGTGCCTAAAACACATTTACCAATCGGTTGCACAAATTACTATTTCTTGTTACTCGTGATGAATAGTAGAATGTTTCAAGCTTTGTTAAACGTGTCGAAGTCGGGTATGACAAGCTCTTGAAGTGTGCCTTGAAAAATTCTGCTTCTCAACACGAGTAAGAAACGAAGGTTTCTCTAGTTGTCGAGATGGAATACTTCAAATTATAATCCTAAGGAACAGAAACTTTTTTCCACGCTGGAGGTTTTCTGCCAGAGTCGAAGACGAGTGCTGAAATCGAATTCGCTAATTAAGTCTCTAGGGATAAGTTAGGAGAAACGTTATGCTGTCTTATCCTGGGTCGGGAATGAGCGCCAAACTCGGAAGACTCCATTTAGAGCAAATAAATTTCCCGGGAAACAGCAGCGAATGAAAGCTTTTCCAGCTGCAATTTCATGTCTAAATTGCAGACAATTCACTCTTCCGATTCAGATTTTAATCATTGCGAATATGGTTCGGCTGTGTATCCATCCTCATCCTCAACAATAAACTCGGTGTGTATCATACAACAATCAAATAAGTGGTATGGCTATTGTGTCACATTAATTCAACAGTATAGTATACACACACGCACACACACCAGTGTATTTATATATTTATAATTGTGAACAAGAATCCAAATAAAGTATGAAATCCCTCTAGCGAGTACAATACAGTATTCTATAGATTAAAACAGGCGGTGGTGGTGGTGATGGTAGGAGGATGTGTGTTATTTAAATGGAAATGTCCACAGTTAAATAAAGTAGGTTGTTGTATTGCAAAAGTTTAGAGAAATAAAATAAAAAACGTACACGAGAAGATACTGTGACCAACACTATAGAGCTGAAATTAAGTAATTTACGTTTAAGATTGTTTAGTATAGACTTAGACACACACATAGTGTTGTTTAGGAGTCGTTTAGGAGTTGTTTAGGAGAGAGTTAGGAGTTTGTAGAGTGCGCTTACCGAACCGGACATTCATATAGAGTGAAGAAAGTGTGAACAAATAAACTTTTTTTTTCTTGCTGTGAAATATATAAATTGGTGACAATTTTCTTGGTTGACAAATTTTAATTTCCATTTTTATTCATCAAAACCTTTTCTTTTTGCTTGGTAAAAGGATAAAAATGAAGAAACTGGAAAGAGAAGAGATAGACAGTCATTACCTCCATTATATCGGCTTTGATGTTTTAATTCCTGAAGTCTGTAGATAAGTTCGTCGATTTCTTGGTCCTGGAAAATGAGAAAGCGAAATGGTTTATGAATTTTTAATGTAATTTGAGTGTAAATAAATGAATTTATTATTTCATATCAAACAAATAGATCGTAAGATAATTTAAATTAGCTCGGGCTCTTATCGAATACAACAACAACAACAACAGCTAAGGGAGAACCGAAACTTTTTCAATTCACGGAGACCCTTTCGTTGGTTTTGTTTTTCGGGCAGGAATATATTTTCGGGCGTATGGGAAAAGTGGGTTTTATGTTTACTTTGAATAAATTTTCTTGTGTCGGTTGTTTTGTAAACTTTTCTATTATATTCGATACACAGGCTTTGTAGTTGGTACTTGGTTACTCAAACAGCATGGCCTGAACCAAAGCAATTTTTTTTCCGTTTGTTTGTTTCTTTAAATAATAATAATGAAAAACAGAATTTACAATGGATTCGGATAGGCATCCTGGTAAAATTATAATTAAAAAAACATTGGGTTTTATATCAAAAGAAAACAGTTTTATCAACATTTCAAATCAGTCTAATTGAATTGTCTGCTAGATGAGAGTTTACAATGGCTGATTCAAAGATCGTTCTGATTGTCTACAGTTTTATGACACCTGTTGCGATATTATCTGTCACAGACTGCAAGTACTTTTTTGATCTATTACTTCCTTTGATCGAAATATATTTTCAAAACATTGACTTCGAATCTTTTACTTCAATTGTTTGAGCACAAACTTCACTGTCCTTAAGACATAAACAGTCGCAGGCTTGCATTTATCTCGTGTCATCCTTATCGAAAACAGATTGAAATATCTTCGATTTATTTAAATGTGAAGGAACAATACGCTGCTCCTGTTCGTATGTACTACAAAATTGAGACATGCTACTTTTCTAGCATTTCAAGTAGCCAACTTATATTGGCAAAAATTGCACTTTTCAAGATGCTCTGGTCATTTAATATTTATAAAACTTCCATCTCTACTCAACTTTCGGCGGAGTGCTTTTTAATAAGGTAAACGAACATGGAACATTACATCACCACACCATCCATTTATATTCGAAGTTTAAAGAAAATAAATTGAAAGTCTTGAAAGTATCCTAACGAAAGTATGCAAACGATGACGATGGTAAGTTTGGAGTATAGTTTGCACAAGTGCACCAAACATACTCACGCTCTGTAATATTCACGGATCTTTGCCAATGTACAAACCGTTGCGATAATTCTGTTTTTCTTCCGAAACCAATCGATTGCAACGATTCGTTTGAGTTACAAATGAATTCGATTTGTATAAGAAAGGCAAACACTATGGCTGGGCAAAGTTAGCACACACAGTAAACTTTATCAAAAGTTTAAAATTGAAGTCAATCACATATTCAAACAAATACTACACTCAGTGCAGACACTAATGAATTCTGATTATTACATTCAGAGATGAATTCCAAGTAATTTCGTAAAATTTCTCTGCAAATTATTTTCAAATGGGAAGTTTGGAGAATAGTTTTCAACAAAAAACATAAGGAGGGCCCGTACGAGTATAATGCGACATACTGCAGCACTGCATCTTCCTATTTAGACTCATCCCTCGTTGAAATTGCATAGAGCAATTTCAAAAGTCCCGTACGATATCTAATTCGAAACTTGAACTCTGGAGAAAATTCATTAGAATCAGGTAAAATTTACTCGAGATATCGGCAAAAAACACTGAAATCCAGTATGGCTGCTGAAATCCGCTGAAGACTATCTCCTTAGCTCACCGCTTCACGGTTTTCATTGTCCTTGAAATAAAAAAGTTTACGGAAATTGGATGAAATATCCTCGAAGTAAGAAAAAACTGGCAAAAACACTAATCGAAGATGGTGGCTGACGGCCATTTTTTTATGTCATCGAAAACAGTAACGACATTACCTTTTCCACAAAAAAATTCATGAAAATTTACTCAAGATATCGGCCAAAGACTCTACCTTCTTTGTACGGACGAGTACTCCGACCAGTTCTACTCACTCTACACTGTAGAGTCTACAGGCTCTAACTACGGAACCCGGTTCCAATTCAGAGAACTCTTTTTCCTGGCTTCACTTCCACCATTTATCAACTTTGTACAACCAATACTGCTCGTAATATGCGAGAAACTTTCACTAGACCTCGAAAATAGCACTAATTCGAGAACATATCTGTGAATATGAACGACCGATTTTGCTCCTCTTATAATAATCAAATTTGTTGTACAGCGTTGACTGTGACCGTATTTCCTTCTGAGCTGGAGAAATTTCAAAAAGTCAAGTGTATGGGAAATCTAGAGAAGTTCTGGTATCAGAGCACTACTGACACTTCGAACAAAAAGAAGTAACAGAAAGAGTTTCAGATCTTCTTCTCCCTTCGTTCGCCAAAATGTACGAAGAAAATTTCAAAAATGTATGAAGGGTAAGCTTGTGTCAGACCCCCTGTAGTGTGCGTAATTTGTGAATGGCCCCAGTACAGAGTGTAAAAAAGTGCTCAAGGTACACTGTTCGATTGCAATCCCTCTAATTTTGTAAACAAAGTTTGTGACTTTGCCTTGTTATTATTCAAGATTAATTCATCTAAACAATTCAATTTCAACTCATTTCAAATTATCCAACGCTTAATTAAAGTTTCTCGCTCATCATTGCACCTACAACAAAAGGTCTGAGTTGTTAATTACATAACGGATAATCAGCGATAAATATTTTACTCTGCCCCATATCTTCAGATGAAAGAAGAGAGATGTTCAACAGAATTTTCATTAATTCCCATAATTAACACCCATACTTGCAACCTTTTACTGTCTTCGCATATTACTGAATTTAATTGCCCTTTAATGAAAACGGAACGGAATGGTTATCGGATCCTTTAAATGTACAGCCCGAAAACTGAAGCACTAACATGTTAATGAAAATCTTTTCTTCCCTTTTTCAGCTGGGTGATAAGCCATTTTCGAGTGTTTGTGTCCTTTAACACGTTTTTTCTCTGATCAAACCATACTTTTATTTCGACAAAAATTTGTCACATTGGATATGAAGAGGTAAAATGTACAGCCAACCCCTTTCGTTTGATGTCTCACCATTCCAGCTGAACTATTTGGGGTGCGTTGATCTATATATTCATTTACCATTATTTTGTATGATGTTTCGTCGAAAACAAATTCGGTAACGAAAGAAAGTTCTCAAAATTAATTCAATTTCAGTCGGGCAAAGTTTAACATATGGCACGAAAAAAAGCCGCTAAGCTCTCGTACAACATACCTTTGTTAATTAGAATGAAAATTTTTTTATTTCATTAATCTCTGGAGGTTAACATGACAGCAAAATGGTAATTATACCAAGAGACATTAATTATGCTAAAGTATTGCATGGCTATAGAACACGAACGAACGAAAGCTACATTCAGTGCATTTCTTTCGTTTCGTAAAAAAGGTATTTCTACTTTTTAAGTGGAATATCCCCAAAGATTTTCACTTAAATCAAGTGATTTCTTAACAAGACAAGATACAAATCTCTCGAGAGCACAATAATGGGTGGACAATAACATGGCTCTTCTCGTCTCTAAGTCTAAACACAGGAAATATTTCGAATGAAAAGTTTAACTTTTGGGGCGTAAAGTTTAAAGGTCAAATTTTTGTCGAGAAATTCTTTTAAGGTGAATCTCAGACGTAAATTTTACTTTCCATTTATTCCCATGGTACTGCTGTGCCATAATTCCAAAAAAATGTATCGGATTGTACGTGCGGTTCGAAGAGCTTTCGAAAGCTTTAAACTTTTGGATTTGATTGTAAAATTGGAACACAAAGTAAGCTCAAAGCTCTTGGAAGCTCTTCATAAGCCTTCAAGTGGGTTAGGCGTAATACACCAATGTGCACAGTGAGGTTTTAAGATTCCATTAAACCATTTCTGTGTGTAGGAAGTTTGCAGCGGACAGCAGGCTTTATGAGCGAATGACTGCAACAATACGCTACCACTAGTGTCAAAGCTACATTAGATTAGATTAGAGATTTGAGAAGCTTCAAGTAGTACAGCCCTTCAATACTTGCTGACGTTGTCACTGGAATGTTCCGGTTATTGAAATGAAATCATTAGATGCTTTCTAGATGGTAGACCACAAGAACAGTATTGATTGTTCTGCAGGTCTTCATTGGCTACTAAAGGCGTGTCTGGTGTTCTGCTCAAGTCACTTTAGGTATTTTGATTAAAACATCGCATGGGCGTAATCGGGCCGCATCCAGCCCACATAACCACCCAGACCTGTTCTTTTGCCTTTTCCGTGTAGATGATCGTTAAGCTTGCAGTGGTTCATAATTGCACGAGCTAATCGCCTAATTTCCGATCTAGAGAAGTTCAGAAGTTCGTCGCTCCAGGATTGCAATCGTGAGTCAGTAAGATCATTTATCGAGTTGGCTCTCTTTTTGACATAGCTAGTGATCATTTGTGAGACTCTCCGAGGAGTGCCACAAGTGAGATAATCTGTGATAAAATGAGGAAATTTTCGCTGTCCACAAAAATAGTCCCTGTTCGCACGATATAAAAGAAAATTGAACGGATAAAAGTTGTCACCTTTAAGCAAATTGCAATGGATGTGACAATGTGTGACCGTTGATACACTCGTTAAGAGATTACGAAACACACACACATTTATCAAAATTTATGGACTATTCCATCGAATTTTCCTATTTTTTTCTCTCTCTCTTTATTTATGACGGATCGTAAAGTGGATTGCCACTTTCTGGGTAAAATATGTATACAAAATCGATGCATATTGTGGTTGAAAAAAGTGTAATACCCATTGAAAAGGGGTAGAAGGGCTCTGAGTTTATCCATTATAACATATAAAACATTGACTGTGACATGATTGCCGATAATAATGTGACATAAACAAATGAACTTGTTACAGTTAATGTTACCATAAAGAACACGCATTGGATGCTTGTTTTATTCGATGCTTGTCCTGTGTTCTAGGCTATATCATTAAAATGAAAAAAAAAAAAACAAATCTGACCGAATGTACAGTGCGAAAACGCATTACCGCTGTACATGAATTAGTTGTGTCACATTGCTTTATCTCGAAAATCGCCAGTGTTAACCCAGCATGTTAATTTGCTGTCGAAATGAATATTGAATTGAGATGATTTCAAAAGACTTACAAAGGAAAAGTCTTTCGGTTTTCCCGATGTTTTAATCAAATAACAGTTTATCGAACGATATAAAGAATTTATGTTTCGATGAAGAAGAACACAGAACAGAGAAACATCGTTGGATGGAATTCCTCACTTTGTTGCTTTCAACAAATGACTCAATATAATTCATTCTGTTGCATTCAATTACTTTCGCAAGCGATTCTCATTTAAAATTTATCGCTCAATTCATTTGGCAATGATCGGATAGTGAAGCGATAAAAATTTCCCTTTTCTTTTGCGTTAAAATTCTGCTGTGTACGAGCACAGTATACCATATTCATTTCGAGTTAAACTAAATGCCAATCGGATGAAATATTATTGAAAAATGAAAAAGGGAAATACCAATTTGTATAGTCCTCAGTTTCAATGTTGCATTTTCCACTTTCATACTTTCTGGAAGGAATAAAGGTTACTAAATGAAACTTTCAAATAGTGGATAGTGGTTTACAACAGCGCTCAATGCTCATGTAGACTGTGTTTAACATTAAGTTGGAAATATTACAGTATCCGAGCCGAAGGCGATACACGCCGTAATCCTACTTATGTTAGTTCTGCTTTTCAACGACTGTAAATGTTCTACTTGAATTGAAGTACTAGATTCGATTACTATTTAGTCTAAGTACGCAAGCTCCATAAATTTCTGCGTACACAAAGAGAGTGTTAACTGAAATTCCTGATTTTAAATGTGCGTAACTTGCGCAACTCCAATGGCAGAGAGAAATAATGCCTAGATCGCGCGATGACATGTCGTGCCAATGCATCTAGGTCTTATCATAATGACATTGCGTGTATAAGAAATGAGTTGTATGAAGAGCCACTAGACAAATACAATTTACGATGATTTCTTGAAATCTGCAATTTGTTACTTCTGAGATCAGCGAAATTGGAAATTCGGAGAAAATACTCCGAAAAAAATGGAAAAATTGTCAAATTCATTGGAATTGCTCGGTAGAGGTGCATCGGTTCGATAAAAACGCCAAAAAATAAATTGAAAAATTCGGAATTGAAATGAATTGAATTACAAGCGGAAAATTAATGAATTACTTCAAGCATTCAACGTGCTTTATTTGAATCACTGTCCCATGTGGAAAGTTGTCATTACATGTACAGGTTGACAACTTTCCGTGGGAGCCCAAACATGCATGCAATGGCCACGTTGCGCATGGGATAGCGATTTGAATGTTTTATTTGGTATCCCATCCGGAATATTGTCATTGCATGTATGTTTATCCCATACGGAAATCGTTCATTACCATGTTGACAGGTGTATCATTAGACATTCACACGTGAAGAGATATTCGAATTTAATTATTTTTATTCAGAACTAATATGTTGAATTTTCCGGATGGGATAGCGAATGAAACAGCATAATTTTGGTGCTCTGAAGTAATTCATTGATTCGAGATCAATTTGTGAGCTCGCGATCTAACTCGATTTGGAAACTGTTATGTTGACACGGTTAGTTGCATACCTCCGCTTTGGCTCCGATATACAAACTTTCCACTTGTCAAAATATCAGTTTCCAAAGTTTGTTGCTTAAATACACGCTTGTGAGTTCAACTCATATCTCAAAATTGATCCCTCATGTAATGACTTACTTCCGACGCACCCAATGTAATCTACTATTACTGCACATGGGACTTACGAAAGTTGAACATTACAAAGCAACATAGCACCTACGAAAATGAGACATTAGATGTTGGAAGTATTATTTACTGATGAAGGACTAGACTCAAAAGTTCTTTTCCTGACCCATAAATCACATTACCACAATTGCTATGAGTTTCCACTTCACTCAATCAAGTAACGAATTCTATCGAATTTCTGTGACAGTTTATGCTACGAAAATGTCGGAAAATTCACCTGCTTTCCTTTTCATCAATTTGTCAAATTGCTGTCAGCAATTAACTTTGAATCACAACGATTATAAACTTTAGACAATATCCGATTTCCACTTAACTTTCATTAAGTCAGAGACAAAAGAAAAGAAAAGTTTAACTTTCATCGCATTTAGACTTTCGTTTTTGTTAGCCCGGAGACAGTATACCGTGTAAACATACTACGGAATACACATCTGTACCCGAACAACAATCGAAACAATATTTATCAGTCTCTTTATTTGTCACCCCATTCCCATTTTTCCCCAATTTTTTTGTTTCTCTCTGTCGAGTTTTATATGTTGCCATTGGCAAGTGTTTTACATTATTTTTTTGCGAAAGTTTCATGCTCATGATGATAGCTTCAAAGCGTAAGCAAAAATTGAAAAACACTTTTCGGTTCACACGTTAAGTTTTTATTGGAATTTGTCGAGTACAATTTATTAGCGTGTAGAGAGATGACAAAGAATTGCGTGTGAAATATACGCTCAAGCTGAGACATCTTCAATATCAATCTGCATATTAAAAGAGTGAGTCGCTTGTCATTATTATTGTCGTAAAGTGTATTGCGATACGCGCGCTCTTACCAACCAATAATGAAATTTTGATTCCCACTTTTTTCCGCGGAAAATTCATGATATTTATATCTCCTGAGATTGATTTGGAAACGGTGTGCTCTGAATTACGAAATCAAACGGAGTACGTACTTGCACACACCATATTATGTGTGAGCTACACACATTCGATTTAAAAAGGTGGCTTAATGGAAAAGAACCCATTTAATATCAGATTAGCTTCCCTTCAGCGCCGCAGCAGCCATCGGTACACTTTTATTTTTATATTTCGATATATCACACCCTCTCCTCATCCTCTTTCAATTTGCTGGTGGGAAATTCATTAGACCCGGGCATCATGTTCCATAATCTTGGTGGCAGATTAAAACTTCTTTTTCTCGGGTTGTAATATAACATGCAAAATATCTCTGACAGAGATCCTCTGTGTGCATATAGTTGGTTGGTTCAAAGGTGGATTTCATTTCTATTGGATTTTTTTGTGTGAACCAAAACCTTTTAACACTCAGAACCGTAAATAAGGTGGGATAAGTGATGTATACTAACACGGCATAGAGAAGATACTCAAACGGCAATAGCATTCATTAATTTGGCATTTTATGTGTGAGATGTTTAGTTTACTTGCGTAAAAGGCGATACATCCCCGTAATTAAATCCTATAAAACCGAAGTTTTTCGGATAAACAGTTTGGTAGAAGTTTTGCCATACTTTCGCTTTGTCATGTGTCAAAAGCAGTAGAACAGTTTATTATGAAATGTTGTTAAAGATTCGTTCGAATTAATTGGATTTAATAATTTTCGCAAATATTTTCCTTATACTAAGTACTGAGGAATTCAATTCAAGACACTTTGTACAACAAGGCATTATACCTGTACTATGGGTGAGACACAAAAATTACCTTTAAAATGTGCGGGAAATGGGGAAAACATAATGCTGCGAAAACGTGCGAGAATAATGGAAAAGTTTTCGAAGAAATTTTATTTTGGCTATAATCATCTTGAACCGACAGCAGCTGCAAAATGTAAGCGATAAGCTCTGTCTAACGAGGTCGGTCTTGTGAGCTTCCACACAATAATAATGGATCAGGTACCTGCTTCGAAATTGTGGTTTTGACGATGTGGAAAGTTACATTCATAGCCGAAGGCATAGCTCTGCCTACTAACATGAACACTTTAATTTGGAACGTCAAAAAGCCTCCAAATTTCCGGTCGTGTATGCATGTACGTTCGCATGGGTTGTATGTTTTTACTCACACAAAATAAACATGATCCCTGTCTTTACGAAAAAATTGCAGGGTCATTTTTAATTGCATAAGCTTCCAAATATTTCTTAAGTTCATGCCAGTAAGCAGAGTTATGCCGAGGGTGATGGATATATTCCCAGTCGTCAACACACTCACAAAATTGAAGTTTTTACGAGCTATTTTCTATTGATTTAGAATAGCATTCCAAACAAAAAGCATGTCTTTGCACCGGTTTTTTTTCTTTCATAAATTTGTCTAAACGTAGAAATGTACAGCCGCTCATAAGGATGAATTATGGAATGGCAGACCTATGCGTCTGATTTAATGCCATGCGTTAAGGTATCTCTTATGATCAAATATGTGGCTACCCCAAATACTTTTTGCTACAGATAGGACCGTTCGTCAAGGCTACAAACGGCTTGAGGCACATTTTCGGCGGCTGACAAGACTGGTTTGATTTGGGTTGGAATTTTCAGGCAAAATTAATTTTATAAGAAATTCGATGCATTTTAGAGGATCAAAGAGAACATTTTTTTTTGCTTGGAACAAATTGAGTTTAGGTAAATGCGAATACGAACCCCAAAAAATAGTGCATAGTCTTTCAAATATTTGCTTTGACGAGTTGGACATGGTGAGGGATTTATTCTCGTAATTACATTTCACGCAAAAATGAAAACGAGTGTAAAGTTGGAACGGTACAGTTCTCAAAATTGATTCACAAGAAAATCTTTTAAATTTAATTTGTGTAAGCGAATGATGAATACTTTTGTAGGCACTAGATGTGTGGATTGTCATTTGAGGCTGTATGCCGTTTGTGACAGAATATTAGCCTACATTGGCTGCTGTGACAAATGCAAACTCGCAAATGTGTTTTTGAGCAACAAGCTTCAGCAACACTGTCTTTTCGAACAAGTTTAGAGTTTGCATATTCGAGCCGAAGGCGAGACACGTAACTACATTTGTCGAATAGTTATTTGGATCACAAGGGACGAAAAGAAAAAAATTCAACCCGGTGCGAGAGTTGCTGTCCGCGCCGAAGGCAAGGACTGCAATAGCACAGGTTGAATTTATTTTCTTCGTCCTTTGTCATCCACATAATTTTTCATCACGACAACTACGAAAATCGTAATTTTTACTTCACAAACACAATTTTTTAACCAAAACAAAAACGCTCATACGTTTGCCATGTTGTTTATGTCATCTACTTTCGCACCTCTGCTACAGA
>JANTFA010019674.1:4373-15971 GCA_026413405.1 Phytosciara flavipes | reverse complement strand
CACATGGCAAAATATAATTTTTGGTCGGGTGACATCAAAAAGAAAAAATCCGGCCCGAATAGCCCCGGTCTCCCCTACTAACTACCCAAAAGTTGAAACCTTGGGTGACTAACAAAAAATCAAGGCTTTGCCATCCGCCTATTTTTTCAGGTAAATGATGTTACACCTTTCGCATACAAAAAAAACTCAACTCAGATGAAATTGGTGTGCCTGCCGATTACCTGTTTGGCAATACCTCCTGTTCTTAGTGTATAGCCTTGCAAAAAATGTCGAGTTACGATCTTCAGGCGCCAAATATTTTTTTGTTTAAAAAAATATTTTGGTCGTGTGTTAAATTTAACGATAAATCGTACGTGTTTCATCGTTTCTAACGTTATTCTAATGATGTCTTTTATACAGATGTATAATGACACAAGCGCTGTTATCACGAAGCATTTCTTATCGCACATTCAGGTAACTATTTCTGATAAAAATTTAATGTGTTGTAAACGAATTTCATAATGTAGAATACAGTTGAACGAAGTTTACACGAATTTTAATTTTTATCTTTGTTAATGCACATGATTTTGATCTATATACAATAAATTTTGGGTGTTACTGATGTGATGTTATCAGAAAGAAACTTGTGTTTAGTCAGCATTCATTCGCACATTTTGTGCAATTGTTACTGAGTCATCCTCGCTCAAAATGCTGTACGCGAAAATCAATTGTCTGTTAAGTTGCAATTTGAAGTATACATTGCACCGTCTCTTGAATGCCAACTAACAATAAAACTAATTGCCGCAAGAACTAGATCAATTCATGATTTATATTAGCAGAAATCTCGCTCCCAAATTTGAAGATTTGGCTCTGTTTACTGTTCACATGTATTCCAATGGTATTTGTGGCATTCTATGATTACGTTTTACCTGGCCTTTGTTCAACCGTGTAAGTCAACACAAAGTACAAGAATACTCTTTTGAGAGAGAGAGAGATACGCTTTCGGCTTTGACATTCACCATTCACCTGGAAAATCAAGCTCAAAAACTCAAAGGCACAAACAAGGTCCAATTCTTTTGTCATAGTCAAAAATTTTTCAAGCGGAAAAACCAAAATTTTCTCAAAGATCAAAATATTTCCTTAGATTAAAATACTAGTGCAAGTCTCGTTATCCCTAAAGTGCCTGAAGACTCCGTTTTGTCCCACTGACCTTGAAACTCACTAGTTCACATCCGTAAAATTTCCGTAAATTTTACGTGGAAAAATAGAACACTGGGGGACTCGTCAGGGACGTCAGTGTCGAGAGTTTCATGATCATGTGCGTTCTACGATTTCGGTGGACAAGCTTTCACACAAACTTACAGACCTCCGATCAATGTTCATAAGTTTCACAAATGACGAACGTTCCGAATGCAAGGAAAGAAAAGAATACAAATTCCTCGATCTCCGTACAAGGAAAAACAAAATTGCTCGGCCACCGTAGAAGCAAAGGAAATGATTAATTGTTCAAACAAATGGGGTTTTTTTTATCAATGGTTCGTTCCTAACATAAACCTTCACGGACCAAGCAATAAATTATAAAATTCAATCCAATTTCTCACAGTACAAAATACAACTTTTGTCACCGAACGTCAGTGGCGCCATGCCGACAGAATGCGTGTAGTTTTCGAACCAATTCCTTCATTTATTGTTTTCGTGGAGTGCTACGAGTAATAACTAGGCCATCACCCTCTGGTATGCTTACTGTTCGGAAGTACGAAGTTCTTCACAATAAATTATAACGGTACAAACTTTGTAACTACTAAGCTCTTCAGCTAATCAAACAACACTTTATTTTCAATCGGAGTGAAAGTAGAAGTGACTATTTAATCTAATCAAGATAAAAATCGCTCTTCAACATAAATTCGCATTTTCCAGAATCGTTCAATTTGATCAATAAAATCGTTTTTATTTCGTTTTAATCTGTCGCAATATCTAAATGGAAAAATTGAAGTGCAAAGTACCTAGCGGCATTTCGTTAATTCGAATAAATTACCAATTACTTTTTGAATAAACTGTATCGACTCGCAGTATGGTCAATGTACTAACCGTAGGTCATTATGAATTTTGATATAAAAACTCGTTTCGATTTAAGCATTATAAAAGTGTTCATGATCTATTATGATTTAAAAGCACGAAAGAACGTTGGCCTATTGGTTCATTGAAATCGGTGCTTTGATTTTTGTCTATTTCGTGTTCTTGAATTGCATTTCCGTGGTGGACAAAAAAATTAAATTATTTTTTGTTGAAAGCCCGGCTGCTACAACAGCATGCAATGCCACACATTTCGATCCCAAAATTTTTAACCTTTACGTGGCAAAATGTAGACGTATACCTAGAACACTTTAATCGAGGCAAGCAGATAGATTGTTCCAAAAACATCTGTGTTTGCTTATTCTAATATCCTAAGCCAATATCTCGTCACAATACATCCGTTGCACGTAACAATAACAAATTGATGGTATCTGCAGTAGGTATACGAAAATGTTTTGTTAATTTATTTAAAGCTTTCATTCGGTGCAAAACATGGAATAAGTGTCAGATAACTATACATTTACCACGAACACTACCTACAACCTACAGTACCTACTTTCATATTGGCACTCGGAAAACATTAAGTTCAATGATATTGAAACTTAGGTTTCTTTGAGTGCTATATAGTTCGAGCATATTTTATTAGTTTGTTGATTTGCGCCTAATAAAATTGAACGAGCTACAAGATAATACCCTTCTACTAAACCGTGACTAAAGTGTCGCAGCTTAATCGTGAGTACACACGTATACCTATAAATAGGATCATTATCGGTAGATGTAGACGGACACTTTAAAAAAAGCTTTCGAATGCGCTATGCTGAAAATAGACTGAGTTATTTTTATTTACTGTGCGGATCGCTGGTTGGATGGAATGGTGCACTGCATCTATATAGAAAATAAAAAATTCTTCCGAAATATTCGGGTCCATCAATGCTATATAGAGATTTGAGAGAATACTCTGATTAGACTCACAACTAGCAATTACTTGAGCATGACCTTTAGACGAGAACAAATAAATGAATTGATTAGCATAATATTATTAGTGTTGTCAACCTCCAAACCATATTCTCTCATTATAATCAGTAGACTTCAAGTAAATAAAGGATCTGTTGTTGTATACAATGCAATTAATCTCATAGAGTATCTTGGATCTTCAAAGATCAAACAAACGTTGTGGTTGTTGTTGAGGTCAAACACAAATACTTAAAAACTGTAAATAAAATTGAAAAAATATATTTCAGTGATGTGCCGAAATAGTTATTTTCCTAACGCATGCTAACGCAGGCTTTTTTAGCGAATTTGATTTCGTAACTCGCCTCCGCCTCCAGCTTGCGCTAAAAAACCCTTTTAACATGCGTGAGAAACAACGTTTTTCCTAAAAGACGTCGGAAATACGCGATAGGATAACTTTTAGACGAATGAATGGACTTTGCATTACGCAATTTCTCTAAAAAAAAATTTCTCATACTACGCGAAAGGCCGTTACAGAAAGACAAAAGTCGTTATGTAATGGCTAGCTGAACATTTTACTGGTTGAGGTCGTAGATGGATACTTTCCGATTGATATCTCAATATGTGTGCGCTCTTATCACACTTATCGTAATCGTTTAATGGATGTTTGTTGACCACTTTAGTTTGTCATAATGTACGTTTGCCTGTGTATCAATAAAATGTTTATTCCCCCCACCAAAAATGTTGTTGTGAACGCACATCGACAGAGGATTTTTTTCAGTCAGTTATTCAAATATAATCGCAAATCTCGTGAATTTTAAAAATAAATTCGTGAAATTTATGTGTGCGAGTCGATTTAGACGTATGTGAATGAAAAGGTGTCTGACAGTGTTGTGGTGGTGCGTTGTAGTTAGTATGTCGTGGTGGAATCGAAAGAACAAAACACATTAACGCGATTCATAGCAGATGCGACATTCTGAGATGTACTTTCGGTTTCGATAATTTTAAATGAAAAACGCAGCGGAAAAGCTGCGCTTATTTCCTGAACTATTTCTGCCGTGTTATCTACGTATTTCTCGTGTAGTTCAAATCAAGTTCAGGCAGATTACATATTCAAATTACGTGTACCGTCCATCTTAGAAACCATTCCAGCGTCGAAAAATTTGAATGAGTTGTTCTATTAGTAAATGTAGATGTGGCACTATTTGGTTTTTCAAAAGATCCCACATCTTTTAAGACCCAAAAAATCTGACAGCTAAAATGACATTCTTCATACAGATTTATGAGGACTAGAGACTTGCTCTTGACGCAAAATTTCGAAGAAACTTGAAATTGAAGGAAACATTGTCATTTCATGTCTATGATTTGTCCAAGTAGTTTTACTTCATGTCTCTTCGGGCAATATCAATTGTATTACTAGAAAACTAAAGATCAAGAATAATAAACGAAATTTAGTTTTCGCGAGGATACGTATCGATTATTTTATGATACCGTCGCATCCAAATTTACGGCATGAAATTTCGACGATTTAAAAAAAATTACGAAAATTACTTCAAAATTTACCAGTCAGCCTTTTTGAACGGCGGCGGGCCCAGACGCCTCAATGAATTTTTCAACGGCTTAGCCGATCTAGTCGCCGGCCGCCAGCTTTTTTTTAGTCGGCTAGACGCCGCCGCCAATTTTATCACGACTCTCCATTCTACTCTACATTCATTTTTGGCCTGAAATAACCTGATTCCAGGCCTCCAAAACTCATCACCAAAGAATAATCTAACAATAATTGATAAAACTACACTTAACCAAAAATGACCATAAGACTCGTAAGAAGAAAAAAATGGTTTCACTGTATTGTGTATTACTCCAACGAGCGTTTCAGTGGTGAACGCACTAGACTTCCGCCAAAAAGATCCGGGTTCGATCCCCGGCGTTCGCATAGGAGGAATTTTTCCACCCAAGCTTCTTGGGATTGGGTAGTCGCTGTACAGCGGCGAAAATGTAGCAGGAAAAATGTATATATGTGACGTTACAAGCATATATGACATTCCTGCATACAATACAAAGAAGCACTAACAATGCATGTCAACGGTGGCTTGACAAAAATGTCAAGCAATCCAAAATCAATGGAAAGGAACGTTGGCACATCCTCACCAGTCCTTCATAGATGGTGCTGTACTGGACATACATCGGATTCAATTAATATGACGGGACAGAGGATACGGTGTGAACGATAATGGCCATTCAACAAGAGTGGGTCGCACAAAATAAAGAACATTGCGCTTTGGCGGTTGGACCTGTTGCATGGTAACCTCCCAGCAATAATGCATCGTATACATACGTTAATATCGAGGGGTTACTGACTGAAGGAAATGGTGTCACACTTCAGGAGGAAATGGCAAGGAATTGTCATATAAAAAGGGAATTGGCAAGAGTAAATATTCCGAAGATAGGCAAATGGTGTCACAAAATTATACTCAGAGAGTAGCCCCTCGGTATATATCAACAGATCAAGACATGAAATACACTTAGACATAAGATTGGAAAACCAGCATTAGAAATATGTAGATATCAGACGTAAAAATGTAAAACCATAACGATTAATAAATAACTCGATAACTCCAAAATGCAAACATTTTATTTTTTTCAAACCCCCAAACTGCGAAACGTGAATTTCAAGATACTTTTTTTTGATTACAAACAACGGTGTCGGTGTAGTTCTTGCGACAGATAAACTCACACAAATTTTTATTTCCTACTGTTATTTACTCATACAGTGTCGGGGCATTTGAAGCGTTCGACAAAATTGAATCGATTGGGGTCGAACTTGTTTAAACTTTGATAGTTCATTCTCAAGCGAGAAGTCATTAATTTTATCACAGAATTAATTTCCAGGGAATTTATGCGACTTGATTTTGAAAAAACGGAATAACCTAGGAATGACCATAAAAACTGGTTAGTTGACTTGATGACGATTTTCTAATCAATGAATTAATTGAAAGAACGCACTTTTACCCATTTTCACCAAGTGTCGGTTGTGTAATTTTGATACACATTGACTAACATTATTTGAATTTAGTTTGTGCAATTGAGTACACTGCAAGTGCATTTATAACAATCCAGCTGACGTGAAGAAATAGTTTGGAATGCATTAAAGTAAACCAATAACAATATTCGGCTACTCTTTCATAAACATTTTTGAAATAAACACCCCGTTGTAAAGTAAAGACATCTATTTACCATAACATAAGACACTCTGGTCTACGTGACTTCGGTGGCACTATGAATGGTGGAAATCAATTGTACATTTCAACTTCAAATGCTCACGCATAAGTGTTCTCCTTCTGCATATGCACAAAATTGTTGTTTATTTAATTGTAGATTTTAACTGATTAACTGCAAAATGGCATTAACATCTGAAGAGCATCAATCAATTGTCTAATCTTTTAAATCGCCGACAAAGTACAACCGTAATTACCAAACAATTTCAATACGAAATACGGAATACACCTCGTGCTTTTAGAAAAACACTCTCGCAAAAAAGTATGATATGAAAATACACACACGGTTTGTCTAACAAAATTAGTTCGTTCGGACAGTACTTACCCCAAGATGACATAACAGGTTTATGGGAAATAGTAAAAAAGAACACAATTAAATAATAAAAAATCATTTTTAACGCAACAATTCGCTTTCACGCATTTAACACTACAGAATTGTTGTTTTGAAGAATATGGCCCGATCACTTTTTTTATTCCAAAAAATGAAGTATGGGCTCTGTGATAGAGATATGGGAAATAAATAACAGAACAACGAATAATTATGTTCCTATCACGACGCAAGACCGAAGAGCACTGACAGGCTGAATGAAATGTCTTTCGATTCATTCGATAAAAGAGAGGGAAGCGAGAGAGAGAGAGAGAGAGAGAGAGAGAATTTTGACTCTCCGAATTTGCGTCAATGAAAAACGGTGTATTCGATGCATAAATAAAGTTTAAATAAACGTGTACATTATACGTATAAGCCACGAAGCTCTGCTGTTCTTGATGCATGATGGCTAATGGGCCATTCCGATTCCGTTTCGCTTTGCATCAAGAAAGGGACTGAATAAAGTACAGACGAATGAGATTATTTTTGTAGAAGAAAGTCCATACTTTTCAATGAGTTTGCTTTGTAATTAGGCTGTTTTTAGGCCCGTACGTTAAGCTTTAGTAACAAAACTAATCCAGGCTCTGGCAACGGGCTGTGGACACATACACATAGCTCAGACGAGAACCACATGAACAAATTACAATACTAACCAACATACTAACAAAAGCAAAAACAGACTCATTTCCTTCATGAGACATATCTAGGTGTTTTCTTTTTCCAGTGTCAACAACTTAGTGTCAATCACTTTAATTGTAAGTTGTTTCAGTTTTTGATTTTAGTTTCTTGGTGTCAATTCTAATTTCAATTGTAGTTTCAAATTCAATATTTGCTTTCGTATTAAGTTAGTTCTTGTCTTTCCTGTTATGAATTCAGGTCCTAAAAATGTCATACGAATGTCGAATGGTTTGATCCAGCCAAAGATAAATTCAACAGAATGACTTGATCCAGACGTTAAAGTGAGGCCAGGAAAAGTTTTTTTTGATTACTATCCAATCTGTCGACTTTAAAATTAAATTATTTTTCGAATTGAATATCGATCGAAATGTCGAGACGGTGAAATCGTTAAAGCATTTTCATTCATTTTTCTGCTTGTTTCCGTTTGAGATAAGTTTTCGCCCTACCGTAGGACGCATACTATTATAAAACTCTCGGCACTGTCGACGTGACGAGTCTGTTTCTACACAAAATTCACGGGAATTCAATGGAAGTGAGTTTTAAGATCAGCAGTAGGTACTTTAGGGATAACGCGACTTGAACAATAATTTTCGCTTTTCTTCTAATTTACGCGATTTTGACTTAGCATGACTTAGATTTGACGTTCAATGGACCTCTCGAGAGGTCCCAGGTTCCCAGGCAGGGCAAAATCCAAAATATTTTTATTCATTCGTTTCCAATATAACACTTTACTCATATGATATTCTAATAGTCCGTTGCTACAGCGCAACGTATAAAAACTCGAAATATTGATTACTTATTAGTCCACTTAACAGTCCATTGGACACTTCACACTTAGTCCATCTAATACGTAACACTCAGTTCAATTCGAGTCTAGCCTGCGTGTAGTGATCGTTTTTGCGAAGCAGCTTTTAAGTTTTTACGCGTGTTTCCTGTTTCACAGTGAATTGGTCAGAAACGAAGAAGATGTAAGGATTGCGACTTTTGTATTTGACGAAACAGTGTCTTTGCTCGAGTATACAGATCAAATTTCCTATACGGAATTCCCCTGGCTCATGGAGATTGTTTTTGAGTTGTGTGGAGAATATTGTGTTTTGATGATTTTTCGATCTATGACGTAGCAGACGATAAGAATTACGTTACGCTGCAATGCCTATGAAACATTCTAGATCAACAAAATATTCAAAATCGAAGAAACAGATCCATATACTTTTTCATGCTTCGGGGCCGAAAATGAGGGCAATTTTTGGATTTATTTCGGGTTTTCGGCTCCTCGCATGAAAACTGACATGTGTAGCTGCTTCGGACGATTGATTTAAGCAAGGCAGCTATCTAGCAAGGTAACAAACATTGTTTACAAAATTAGAGGCCTGACCGATTTCACGCCCTCTTATTTTGTAAACAATGTTTGTTACCTTGCTAGATAGCTGCCTTGATTTAAGGCATTCTCGCTTGTCGCCCTCACTTCGTTTGCGAAATTGCCTAAAATCAATCGTCCAAAGCACAAATGACTATTTGCAGGGCTCGCTCGCTTTGCTGAAGACGAATAAATCTGTTTCGACATCCGGATTCAGTAGCGGTTAGAGGCTTGTACTTTCAAGTAAGTAACACGACGAATTCGACGGACGGGCTTTTTGTATCTTTTCTCACTGCATCTTTAACTCTTGGGGGTAAGTTGGCCACCATTTCCTCTTACCCATAAAACGCTATCATTCTGGCCCTATCTCTAGCACTAGAGCAATGGAATAAAGTTGATAACGTACTATAAAATGGTAGGTAATAGAAGTCCTATTATCGAATTTAATCGCGAAAAGGAAGATGTAAGCTGTTCCAGACTCTGGTTCACGCAGGTTGAAGGTGGGAGCATTGCGCTCTACACGCGCGTATCGCCGGTTGAACGTCGGTTAGAACAGTCTTAATATCGGATTCGCCTTTGAATGCCTGGGGTAAGTGGTCCACTAGAACCACTACCTTTGAAAACTAGTCTTTCTGTTGCCCTATCTCAGTTCCACTGAGCAATGGATATGAAAGCTAGAAGAAACAATCTAGTAGTGGCTATAGCCATGAATCCCACCCGAGGATAAAATCGTTACCACGGGAGTCGGGAGCCCCCAGGTTTGTTCACTCATCCTAGCCTGACTTTTGGTTGAGGAGCCTAGTTGGCTGAAACGTGGTGGCTGTGGTTTCCACCTTTTAGGTAACTGCTCCCGAAAAGAGCAGTATAGGCATGATAGTTGCCTAGGCCCTCACCTTAGGTCTATGTCAGTAACACTGCGGAGATGAAGATTTCGAGAAATTGCCGCCGCCTAAAAATTCCGTCTACGTTGGTACTGTCCACTCCGTCAAAGGATTAGAATTTGGAATAGTGTTTGTGTGTAATTGAGATACGGTCAATTATCCAGTGGGTTATTCGAACCTCATCGAAGACAGACAGATTCTATATGTGGCCATGACTCGGGCGAAAAATAAGTTATTTTGCACCTAAGTGTCCGGCAGGCTCACTACGTAGTTGGAGAAAATTGACGATGGAGCATTCGTCAAGATTGAAAATTATATTCCGCCACCAGAAGTAGCAGCCTCTGCTAATAGTCCTGTTGGTATGGCTAAGCACAAAAAATTTGACAATGTTTTGCCATTCATTCAAATTTCGTTAAACGAACGATTAACGGAACAACAGGACGTAACAGTACATCGAAGATTCATGTTGTACGAAGATTTGCGAATTGTAATAGGCCGGAACGAAAGGAATCATATTTACTCTAACGCTGGAATGGCAGAAATTGGACGATACGACCATGCTACCGTAGAATACTACCGTGGCGTTGATGTACGTTGCACTATCAAACGAGACGGTTGGTTTAAGACGCGCTTCAATCAATTCAAGGCACTTCAAACCGGAACAAAGATTACCTTTGGAACAGATTGCCATGTGGTAAAGTTGGGCGACACGGTGCCACGTATCGAAGAAATTAGAACCGAACCCGAAAACCGAAAACGGAAATCCACCGAATTTGAAGACAGCGGGCTTGACATTTCCCTAAATTCACCGAAGCGACGATCGGTCGATGCGAATGATTCCGTGTTCGACCATGCACACATACAAAGTCAATCGAACGAACGAAATAAATCTGAACAGCAAAAGGCTGCTAGAAAGGCTGCTTATCAGTCGGAAAGTCAATTGAATGGCCGAAATGAATATGAACAGGGAATGGCCAGGACACAACAACGCCGCCAATATGATAGAAGGGTTTTAGAGAATCCCACACAAAGAGTCGGCGCTGAATTTGAACAAAGTGGTCGATTTGCGGGAATGAGTCAGCCGACTTCATCACAAGCACAATCGAGTGCTATCATTACAACCGAATCGCTGAAACAATTACCATATGCAACATATGAAGAGCTAATCAATGGGATTACTTCGGATGGTTGGCAGTGCAGCAAATCTGACCGGGAATTGTTAAAGATGGCCGAAAAAAGCTTTTACAATTTACAACCAAAACACTAACAACGACATTTCACTAATATTCACAGAACATACCTAAAAATGCTGGTTTTCGATTCCGTTTACACACCGAAATACTCAGGCCGGATCACAAGGTGGCGCAAAGTAGGGACGTCAATAGGTATTGTGCTTTGGACCATACAGGTTTGCTATGCGACCAGTTTGTTGAGGGATGCGATAGGAGCACCCGATTTTCCAGGCCCAACAGTAGCTACCTCAAAAATGACGAAAAAAAGAAGATGGACAACTTCGGTTTGTGTTGGATGGTAGAAAACAGATCTGTTCTGTATGCTGCGCTTTACTATTGTCCATGCGGTTCATTGATCGAATACCGACATTGTCGGTCCGACGAGCACACACTTGCGACCAAAGTAAGGGTATGGAAAAGCAACAGAAGTATAACGCGTTGACTACATCTAGGGATGACCACAGAAGGTTTGCCCTTACTCCGGGAGTCTGAATCGACTTATTACAAACGTAAGAGTAAAGTCATGAGACCCTCGTTCTTCGTACGAGTCTAAAAATTGTTGTTCTTTAAATAAACGAAGAGTTTATTTTTGGTAGTTTCATTTTCGTAGGTCTGTAGAAACGTTGGTTTCTTGGATAAATTGGTTGGGCAAATGGCCGGGGTGAATGGGATGTGGGGCTGTTCACATATTACGTCACGCTGTAGGGTGGAGCGGGGTGTCTTGCGATTGTCACGTTTCGCACGTTGAATACGGGGGGGAGGGGGAGGGTTCACGCGAAGCATGACGTCATGTTTTGGAAGATTA
>JANTFA010019452.1:0-15977 GCA_026413405.1 Phytosciara flavipes | reverse complement strand
ATCGTAATTTTACATTAAAATATAGAAAATGATGAAGGGTTTCGATGTTAATTATTGAAAATGAAATTGATGTATTTTCGGGAAAGAACAGTCGGAATTGAATTGTATTCGTCAGAACACAGTCAAGCCATTCACCGGTCGGAGATTTTGTATACCATCCCCCAATATGTTCTTTCAAAAAAAAAGCAATTTCATAATGGTACATGATGTGAAAGGTTTCCATATGTTTCACACCAAAATAATAACCGGGAACAGACAATATTGATATTTCAGATTGTACTAATGAAGGTAGACTTCGATGCGAGACAACAGTCGGATTGGTTTTTTTGTATGTCTTGATTTTCATCAAAATGACCGCATGCCGCACTCTATTGAATTACGTTGAGTTACGAATAAATGGGCATTACGTATTTACGTAATTTCGTATTTACGTAATTTCGTATTTACGTAATTTCGTATTACTCATCTTGGACTACTCCCGGATATGAGGCATTGTCTTCAGTTCTTACCGCTTTCACCGTGCAACACTGGTATCACGATATTACGTAAATACGAAATGCCGATTTACGTACGTAATTCAATAATGTGTTTTTTTTAGATTGTTCCTGGAGACCTTCAAGTTCGCAAATTCAAATGAAGAAAGGTAAGGCAAGGCAAGAGACACAAGTTTTTCGGATCGGAGTCAGGAGTTAATTCAATTTACAATCGACTCAATTTCTGTGCGAACTCAGTCAAATTCTAACTGTTTGATTTGTTTGGTAGTTTCCAATTCGTAAAGGTTCTAATCACGTACTGGCGTACTCAGACAATAAATTCAATTCGCAGCAAAATCACCAGAACCGATGCTAGTCAATAAATTGCGGAGTTTCTATTAATCTAAAATTGATATGCACGACATTGTTTTGCCTCATCTCCATCTCTCTGTACACATTGTGTGCGCGCCATCAAATAATATTCTGCTGGCTGATTATCGTTTCCAATATTATATGTACGAGAAATCAACTGAAACAATCAGTGGAACTTATAAAATCCATCCCAGCGTGATTGTTGTGCTCTACATTTTGATAATGTACCTCTATCAAAATGATTTGTACAAATTGAAGGAGAAAATATTCATGGTGTTCAATTTAGTTGGGCAAATATTCTAAATTGATCGTTTCCTTATTTCGATAAGCTAAAATTTATCCACAATATATGAACGACATATCTAGACGCGTTACGTATATACACGTCGTAGTTAGAGGTACTTGAAATATTTACTGTGCGCCGTTCGTTGTTGGATGAGAAATTTATTTTACATTTTATTTATTAAGCTTTAATTTTCAATGAATTACAATCTATAGTAATCGCAAATGACATACACAACAGCATCAAACAACAACAACAACAACAATAAAATCAGTCAATTCAATTTACACTGTGGGAAACACACATCCATCAATAAAATGTTGAATGCTATAAACAAACAACAAGATTGTTAAACAGCAGAGCCTATAGAGCCTTCTGGGTTATTTCACTTGCAACACTTGGAAACCTCTCTCTCCGGCTGTGGACAATGCGCATCCAATAAATAAATCAATTTGATAATTCGTTTTAAAACGGACGATGTGCAATCTATATGTCACTATGGGTATGTTCATAGGGCGACTGAACCAAGTCAGCGGACATGAATGAGTCGGACACTTATTTAAATATAGATTTCGAATGAAAGAACAATAGATGTCCGATGATTCGTACACTTACCCTACAAATACAGAAAATCATATTCGAAACGGTGAACAAATTACACATTTTATATAGAAATGCACACACATGCACACGCACATGGTCGGGTAAAATGTTGACCACAGAGAAGAAATTATTTCAAATTAAAATACATTTTGATAGAGGCACTTTACTCTTGAATATGTGAACGTGAACGAACAGATTTAGATTGATTGTTTTTTGTTTTGTTTCAATGTGAAACAAAAGTTAAGTTTTTATCGACCGGATGCGACTGAATTGTGTTCAGTCCGACCATATTAATTTGAAGAAAATTGTGTGAGAGAGAAAGAAATTGGCAACTTAATTTTTATGTTCAATTGATGTCCAAATTTATGTCCAAAGGATTTCGCAATTCAACAGATAAAGCTAGAGAGAACTAAAACTCCATCTCAGTTGTCAAACGAACATTTTCTTCCAGAAATGCGTATCGCAATATTTTTGTTGAATTTAGTACTTCGTTTGTTTAGTGTGTTCTGTTTCATCTACTACTTCATTTGTTGTATCATCATTTTCCCCTACATAATGAATCATAAGTGGAGATTAGTTTTCATTTAAATGATCGTTGCCGATAACAGATGATTCCCGTTCCTTAAAGGTTTAAGAGGTCGATGGAACCTGATTTTCTAATAATTACAGTTCAATAAACTCCTTGCACTGCATATCCACTTGAGATAAAAAAATCTCTTCAATTCCCATCAATAGAAATTAGAGCTCGTCAAAATGATTGTTCAATAATGCAAACACACAAAAAAACTCTCCAAATAATAAGCCTGATTGTTCAACAAAAGCGTTCAATATCTCGGCGGCTGTTTTTGTTCAATTCATTCATACGTTCAATACGAATGACAAGTACCCCCCTCTGAAGAGTTTGTCATGTCTTGTTCAATGATTTGTTCTTCTTCTTCATTTGATTATTTTGTTCAATTAAATAGAACGGAACGGAGATTATCGGAGCACTTGAGGATGCTCTATATGTGGACTACTATTGACAATATTTTTTTGTTTATTATTTCTGATGTCTTTAGAGATGTTTAAACAAATCTAAATCGTCGAGAGTGTTTTTATTATTCGATTCATTCAAATGTGGAATGAATGGAAAAACTTTTCTGAATGACATTTATCGGGCAGAAAGGAGGAGGAATATTTCTATTATCCCAATATTTACTCAATATCATTTCCGTAGAATCTTAAGCTCTGTAAAGAGTTTAACAACAGAAATTCAAATGGCAACTCTCAATTTATAGTTTTATTGCATTAAATGATGAAAATCATCAATAAAAGCAGCTAACTGGAGTCTTTTAAGCATCCAGAGGAGTTATTTAGCCGTGTTAGGAATATGGGCAATCGCTTTTAATGATTTCATCGTAACATAGACAATAAAAAGTTCCATAGAATTCCATATATGATGACGGTGTAGCTACCTAAAACCCCACAACAGAACGTATACCTATCGTATTTCAATACATATCTCCGACTCAAAAAGCGAATGATTTCAACTTTTTTACGACTTTATTAAAAGCCGGTACGGTAAACGAGAAGGGTTTTGTATCAATATCAGCATTTAATGGTTTGGGGATGTTTATCGTAAGCATTATATGTAAACAGTTAACAGATATATAAAATCAGGTGATCCACATTGGAGACACGGGTATCGAGGCCATATGCTCAAATAAAAGCACACCATCAGTTTAATCACACACATCACATATAAAACTGGTTATTGATACACGAGGAATCTGATGTGTATAGACAAAGCCAACGCAAACTTTTGGCTGTGCAGTAGTAGGCTCTCTCCCGTATATTATATTTTGTGTTGTTTTTGTCCCCATAATTGAACAACCCTTATCAAATGTTTGGAGATGTACGTACAAGTGTATTACATCTTAACAAATGTTTAATCAGGCTGAATCCAATCAATAGAAAATGGGATGAGGAAATGTTTAGGAGGCATGGATTTCTATAAACGAAGAGACATCATTATATTTTCGTAGCATTCTGTAGTGCCTATAGGACAACATATAAAATATCCATAAAGATGTGGATCTATGTGTATCGGTGTGTGGATGCCACCATGTTCACTTAACTATTATGAACGGGAGCAGGAGGAGGATAATATAGTTACGAGCATAGTTTTGTGTGACAGGACGATTTTCTCTCCATTCCGAGACGACGATATTCAATCAGATATTTATACAATTTCGGTGATATTAGATGTGTCAGGGAAATTGATAATAAATTAAATCATGTCTGGGGAATTGCAAAATCGGTCGTTTAGTTTATTGGAATTTATGTGTGTAATTTGGATGGTATGGCGGGGATGGGGCATCCACTTGCGATGTTCAATCTTGTTGCATAGTTTTCAACGTGAACACAAATTGGATTCGATAAGTCTCCCGCCGCTTGGTCTGGGAGATTGTTTTTCTTCTTTTTTTTAAAAATTGGATAACCATTTTGAGTGTTCGACATTTTGGCGCACATTTTTATTGCGATAAATTCAAATTTCCTCTGATTATAAGCAAACACTCCACCTTTGTTTGAACGAATGCGAACATGTCTTAATCTCTGCAATAACCACTAACTACCAAGCATTCGGTATTTTATCGTAGATACCAAATGTGGTTGATGATAAACTAATGAAACAGAGAGGATGTGTTTCACAGCTTGACAATAGATTTACGACACAAATTATGCTGATGAGTTCTGCGAAAAATAAAGATTGTAGTCACGGGTAACTGATAACTGATCGTTCAAAGGGTGTTGACGAAAGTATCTATATTTCTTGAAATCAAAAACATTTCTTGTGAAGAACCAATTCTTTATGGAACAACCTGTCTCTGTGCAAACAGACAATATCAATAGCTTGTTATGGTTATCAATTTCGATAAACGAAAATCCTTTCCCCAGCACTACAGAACAATGGCAGAAAATTTGAGATGATAAAAGTGTGTGCGCGCTATAATTTAGCAAATAAAGAAATCTCGTTAATCTCCTGATAAAGGCAATTAATTATTTCGACATCACTAAAGAGTGTCATTAGCAGTAAACATAACAATAAATTCACAAATCACAAATCAAAATTCTTATTATCAGCTCGATGTTATGATGGGTCGGATATAATACGGAACGCCATTTTTCTGCCTGATATGATGGGGCTTGTGTTTATTGCTCCCATTTTATATATTCAAAAAGTAGAAAAATTGGATCACAAAACACAATTCATTTTTCTAGATTTTATAGATATTTCATTAAATCAAATAGAAACAAAATGAACAGAGAAATACGAGGGGCCATTCACAAAGTACGCAGACTGTAAAAGGGTCGCGTACATTCATGACGTCACGCTTTATCAGTGCTGTCATCAGATTGAAATCACTAACAATTCGACAAATATGCGTTTTTTCAGAGTCAAAGACACCCCCTAAATTGGAGATAGGACACATTATTGACTCAAACAAGTGCATACTGGTCGAGTTATTGGTGATTCTAATCAGATGACAGCACTGAAAAAGCGTGACGTCATTTATGATGGAACACAGAAGGAGGGAAGGTGACTGATAAAAGCGTATACTTCTCCGTTTTGGCATACGCTGGAGGAGAGTGGTGGATCAAAAAATCCTAATTTTAATGGTGTGTCATTTGTGAATGGCCTCACATATTATTATAAACTGTGCCATCTATAAAATTACTATCTGGTGTTTATCACAAACGTGTGGTAAACCTGCCTAATTGCACTGTGTTGTATTCAGATGGAAATATACATTTCTGATATACTTAGAAACGATGTATCTATCCATTCCACATTGTGACTGTGCATCGTTTAGATATATAGATATTTTAATGAGGCGAATGTACAGCGTGTGTGTGTGTGTGGCTGTGTGTTCAGGTATTTTGATTTCATTTCAAATTTATTGCTTTAGGTGATTATAATGATTAAATTAGTTGGAACATAGCACCACACACATCACATGGCAAATCAAATATAAAATATATTTTTTTATGTACAACACACATTTTGAAATGACACTAATGTTATTATTGTTAATTAAGTACTACACTCTGTGAATGTGAACACAGAACATACGCATAGAGTATGCAGAGTCTCAATCCAAGTGTGTATTTACTGGGAAGGAAAGAGATGTTTTTTTGTTGGCTGTTCGTGATAAAATTCTCTAGATAAAAGTGTCGTCTTACATCTTTCGATTGTTTTTTTCAATTTAATTTTTCTTTATCTATTTCTTATGGAAGCTTTAAAAGTGATCATTATTATCTATTATGCTAATATTGTACTGTGATTCCAATTTGATAGATTTATTAACAACAGACAATTGAGGTTGGAATATAAATTTTTGAAAAAAAAACGCTTTGATTGTACTACCAATTAAAACAGTCTCTCACACACAGACAAACAGACAGACATACATCGAGATTGTTGTAAGCTTTTTATGACACAATTTATTTTATACTCAGACTACGACTTTTTTTTTGTTCCAACGATTTTTAATTGCCGAGATTATTATCGGCTCTGTCATAAAACCATTCAATCATAGGAATAAATTCAGAAAACAATATCATCTGATTACATTGTGATTCTGGCAAATAAATACATTTTCTATGGACATGAGAGGGGGGACGGGCGGCATCATCAACGGTTTTCCAAGTATAGCAGGCTTTGTATACAGCAACAATTTTCCCGTGGTAAAACTTTTTCAGAAGAAAATGCGATATAGAGAGAGAGATCCCATCATCTACCCACCAATAAATGCTTGACTTAATTTTCAATAAATTTTAACTTTCAACACAGCACAGACGGAACAATGTTTTGTAATTACAAATGGAAATTTTCATTGAGTTGTAAAATACACCGAATCTATAGAAATAGGCGGGAGAAGGTTTCCATTCAACCACCAGACCAGAGATTCTCTGATTCGAATACATTTTAAGAAGAAAAACTAAAATGTTTTCCTATCTATACAGCTACCTACCCCCATCAGTTCAGTAAAATTGATTGAATCAAACAGAAATGAAAATATCAAAAAGCCATCTGTTGAAAAAGTTTTCCATATCGCAAAGTTTTCTCGGGCAAAGACTTATTTTCTTGCCGTATATAGCATCTAGATGAATGTACAATATTGAAATGTTAGCTTGGGTATAGTGGAATTATACTACGGAAAAAGTTAAGTTAAGTCGAAATGTTAAAAACACCACCACCACCTTACCCACCCATTGCCTTTCTGTGTATTGGAACAGAGTAACATTTTTGGACTTTTTACAATGGATTTTAAATGGAAACATGAACAGCTATTAACTGGGGGGGTTTTTCCCGGTGAATTGCATCGTCAATCATTAATGAAATATTATTTTATTGAAAAATGTTTTCTGATAAATGATTTTCCGGTATTATAAGAATTGTACATATTTTGCCTACGGTTTTTCGGTTGTACTCGGGGACCTTTAATTTCTAGGGGTATTTTTCGAGTATTTTAGAGTTTCACGGTGAATTGTTTTGGAATACAATTTAGCGAACTTCAAGAATTTGTTTTATAATTACTTTTACCTGAGAGACGATTTATATGGAGAGTGGAAAGGGTGTGAAGGTGGTGAATGGGGAGAGTATACGGAATAATGACTGGGCTACATCCAGGATCAAATTGTCGAACAACGAAAGATGTAATTATTTAATTAAATAAACCGATTCCCAAGCATACACACACCCATACCTTGAAGACCTTACATTGAAATAACAAAAAGACAAAAAAAACTTCCCTTCCACAAAAATCATCTTCTGAAGCCATCCTCTAACCATATTGAGGGACATGGATGCGTTTTTTTCTCGTTTAACTCAAAAGCATTATATTCATTCGACTCCATACTCCTCATGTACACGTTTGCTGTGTCATGAAACAGAAATATTTTGTCCATCGAAATGGTTGAAATCGTTGAAATATGACAATAACCGAAAAAAATCATCTCTTTATCTAAGGTATACGCTAAAACGCGGTATACGCTCATCCTTTCCTCATCCTTTTGGTTAAGCAGCATATAACAAATGTTCATGCCGGCATGTCCTTAGTGTAACACTGTGTGTTCGAACGAAAAACATTATGGATCCCCAATTTCTGACTGATTTTTTTTCCTCCCCAGTTCCGAATTTCAAGAGATGTGTATGATTGCGGGTACACACACCCTTATTCTCCACGATAGCATGACCATCATAACGAATGGGTTATAAGGACATAGCTCTTTTTTTTGAACAAAATTTTTTTTTTCTGTATTTCGTCTCATGCTACTTTGTTTTGCTTTTATTCTGACTGGGTGATATACTCATAACTCGCCTCCGAATTATTTTTATTATTATTTGAAGTGAGATGAGGGAAATTCATTTTCGTTCTTTATAGATTAATACGTAGATGGAATATAGAGAGACACACCAATATCATGTATGGGAGAAGGTTCTTTTTATGCGATAAAAAGTTAAGGGTTTTGTTTGAAATCGACAAAAAAGAATAATTTCAAAATGGAAAACACAGAAAGCACGGAAAAAATTCGTGTGTACGGGGGGTTGCCATAATAATAAAATATTTTTGGGTTTGCAGAGTCGTTCGTTCCTCCGGAACACCAAAGTCCCCAAAAAATATGAATGATGATGAGGGACACACATAAACATTGGAATATAATGCAAAGCACAGAGAAAATGGTAATATTTCGAAGAGATATGTGTTCTTTGCCTTGTTGTGTGTTGGTTTTTTTTGCTGCGTGTGTCGTCAAATGTGTAAAATTCAAAATTTTCGTATATTTATATGCCCAGACAATTACCAAACACACACACAGCAGACCCTTCTACCTCCCCAAATTCCCCTTCCTCCCATCTCCAATTTGGGATTATGAATAAATGCAATTTACCTTTTTTTTGCAGATCCTCTACCTACTCTCGTTTGATATTATTATTTGGGGTTTTGTTATGTTTGTTTGCTGGTTGGAAATTTGTTTGCTCGAAGAATATAAAATTGATACAAATTGGGAAATTCATTTGTCAATCTCATTGTTTCGCTGTGTAATATGAACATGAAAAAAAAACAGCAACCACCCCGGCACAGAAAGACAATAAAAACGACGAAATGGTAGCAATGGAGATGCAAGGAGAGAGAGGAGAATGGACCAAAAAAAGTGGATCAGCCAAATGTGGTTTCGTTTTAAGTACAGCAAAGGGAGATGATTGTTGTAACTAAGTTATTAATAATTCAATCGTACCGACGACTGTGTATATAGTGGAATGGAATCCTCATACAATCCAGCTGCATCGACTGTAAGGACTACCCAAATTTTAAATCTGACTATGCAAATTATTAAACACGCTGGGTATGTACAAAAATGACGATAAATTCAAGAAACAGAAAGTGTAAGGGAGCTCCTGTTATATTCAGTACATACTTCAGGAGATGATATAGTGATGACTGTGTCTCCAAAGAAATAAGTCTGGCAAAATAATATTGAGCAAAGATCTCTTACAAGACAGATGGAATGTGAGCCATACCACACGTTGTTGTCGGCATGAAACTCATAATGTAAATCCATTCAGCTCATAATGGCGAATATCATGACCATATATACTACACACGATATTCCTCTCTTCGACACCCATAAAGCCCATCAACTCTACCAGTCATGAATTTTAATTATTTGATCATGGGCGACAGAAACAGAAAAATGGGTTTTAAAGAATATTTTTTTCCATGATATATGTCTTTTGCGTATCATAATAAGGGTAGAGTATGGCTCTACACTAAACCACCACCAACCACCGAAGAGTTATATGGAAAATCCGGTTCCATGTCACACACTATATCTAGATATGCGTATCATAAAGATGTGAGTGAATATTTATATGGATTCGGTTAACACACAATAAAAAAAAATCATAGGGAAAAAGAATGTCGAAACATGGTACTAGTAGTATGGCAGGAGGGATGGAATAATGTGTGTGGACGACAACGAAAAGCGCAACTTTTTTTTCAAACCATCACTCGAATTAAAAAACATATAAGAGCAGAGTCATTATTTCTGCAGAAGTCATTAAATATTAAAAAGTACTATCAACTGACTGTGTGTGTGGCTGTGCGTCTGTGAGTGTGTGTGCAGGATATATGATAAAATTGAGATATATTTGCCGCAATCACATAATTTTTGGTGTGGATACGATGTCGTTGGTTGTGCATAAATAATGTCACAATCAGCACACAGTATGCAATATTACTGCAGTGAAAAGTAATGTACTTCTGGGCAACCGAATTGATGTTCATTATTATTAGTCAGCCGTTGGAAAATACAGATGACGAAGAACATCAACTGAGGGAAAATTCATAATTAACGGTTAACGGTTTAAGTAAGTGTCAGTAGTAACAGTGGTTTCTCCATATCTCGTACTCGTACTGAGAAGGAAGGTACGGTTAACCCCAATTCTGCAGTGATATTGACAAGTCGTTATTTTCCATCTGTCAAAGTGACGTTTAAAACGCGCCACATCTGTCATTAACTTTTTAATTGTTATAAAATCAATGAAAATGAATGATTTTGTGACCGGATGGAACATATATTTTTTTGACATTTGAAACGTCACTTGACAGATCTAATAGATTCATGTAGCAGCTGTTCACAAGCTACGTCAGGCTACTTTTTTTGAAATCTTTGACCAACCCTTCTCCTCAAATTTGAAAAAGATTTGTTGAATCGTCATGTTTTGCAACTGGACTCCCCTCCTTCCTTGAAGTGTGACGTACTAACTGTGAACATTCCCATAGTACACTGAGCCCAACGAACAAACATGCCGATCGAATTTTATATCTAACAATTACATTAAACATTCGGATAATTAAATTCATTATAAATGCTCGATTCTCATCGAAGTCGGGCTATAATTCTTAATAGATAAATTCAATTAATACTCATTATCCCCTTTACATGCTCGAACAATGTCTCTTCGTCAGACAAGAATCGGAACCAGGAGAAAAAAAAGCACGACGACGACGAGAAAGTTTGCCGTTTCAAAATTCAATCGACGCATTTCTATTTAGCGCGCGCCCCCGTGCTCTCTCCCAAAGAAACAAGAAGACTATGGGGTTTTCCATACGGCAAAATGTTACTTTTTCCTTTAAATTAATTAATTGAATCAAAATAAGGGATTACACACGGAGTGTATATCCTCCTCTGTGTTCCACACAGAAATAAAAGATCTGCACCAGAGAGACAGACACACACACCCCCACACACACAGGACTGAATGATGGCAAGAAAATAACTTAAGTCTCCTTTTGTATTTAGTCATTGTATTAGTATAAATAATTCCAATCAAATTATCCAATCATTCGGTACATTTAATTCTGTGTCTTAGTCCTTCTTTAAATATCCGTGCACATTTTAAATGTGTATTACGTCGTATAGTGTCGTAGCGTATTTTGGTATGTTTGTGCTGCTGCCTTCTTGTTTCTCTACCCGGATGATAAGTGTGAGGTTTTCTCCAGATTTTGGTATAAAAGAAAATTTGTTTTTCAATGTTTTTTTTCGGTAAAATTGTATTTCGGGAAAACGTAAAACGAAAAGCGAGAGTTGCGCCTCAAAACGTAGGAGAGTAGGAAGAGGGGGAGTGAGAAATTTTCCACTTCTATACTTCCAGTTAAGTTCAACTAAAAATACACGATGGATACACTTAGAACCACATAAAATACTTCGGATGTTCGGATGCTATACAGCACAACACAACCAAAGATACATATAATCGGAACGAAATAGTAAAATTCAGCGTTTTAGTATTCAGACATTAACTCTTAATGATAATTGGATTTAGATATGTACCCATCTTTCCTCCTTTTTTTAAAAAGAATATATTCCAAGCTTTTCGGTAATTTTCATTATGCTATTGAAGTATAAAATGGAAAACTTATGAATTTCCCTTTACAAGTCTATTCACAAGAAAATGAAGGGAGGATGAGGGGGAAGAAGAGGTGCACTGTCTGTGGTTTCTATTCATTTTATAATACAATTCGCGGAATTTCTCGCCAGAGAATTACAAAATGTATTCCATTTAGATGTATTACCTGACACCATAATGATTGTGTGTAATTCGAAATTGGTTGTATTAGCGATAAAGTGAACAGATAACGATTTCTATGTGTTTCACCTAGTGAAGTACATGGGGACGCGTCGCGATTAGAAACAATGAGAATTTATTGCCATTTTTTGTTTCTGTTTTATGAAATCGCAAATATTTAATTGTATTATTTTCGTCTTTTGGTTTCATTTTTTTCTCTCTTCTTTATTTCAAAATCTTTTGATTTTTTTTCCACTCATTGAAATCATTGTCATGATGCAGTGGTAATTAATTATATGAAAGATATCACCATCATCATAATGGGCGTTGTTACAAACTAACCATAATTTTTTCGCCTGTGTATTCTACACACAGCTAATTAGGAACGAGCGCTTTTATGACGATGTATAGTTGTTGAATTTCATTTGGAAAAAACCATTTATTTTATTTTATTAGGAAGCTATCTGGTAGTTTTATGAGTGTGAGCGATCGTCACACGGTTGTTATTTACGTGCAAATCTGCGATACGGAAAGTGCAAATATTTGAATGCCGTTCGGTTAAACTGGGAAAATGAGTATGTGTCATCCAGTAATATAGTGTAACACTTTTAATCACACTCTCGATTCGATAAATAATGAGGTGGCATCCAACAATGAAGCACACAGGCGTTGTCTGTTTCAAAATATTTTTTTCGTTCAATTCAGAAAATAATACAGCCACCTCAATTCATTTAGAAATATTCATGCTAGTCTTTAGTCCCACACATTCCACACACGTTCTACATATTCCACACACCCATTCCACATATTCCACACACTTACGTTCCACACATGTTTGAATGATTTACTTGACAACTGACGTAATGTACACAGAATGAACAATTGAACTTTGAGAAATAACAACCAAAAACACGAATGTTTGGCTAACTTCTTTGAAGGAAGTTTACGTTGAATTTGCTTTTATTGTGACTGTATTCCATTTCCGTTTAATTTCAGCTTACAGTTCCACCCAAAATAATCAAATATTAATTTCGATTTGGGTAATCAAATTCGCTTAACAGAAAAAAAACCTCATCAAATCGCCAATATTAAAGCAATCAAATCAAACCATCTTAGCATGAAAAACAACCAGAGCACGAAACCCTCAACACAAGCCACCCCGCCTCCACGTAAAAAGTCCTAAAATCAAACCATAAAATCACAAGAAAATAAATTCTCTTCCCAATAATATCCTTCCATCCTATAAGTGTTCCGCTTCCACACAAGAGAAACACTTCTTTTTTTTTGGCTTCTCTACTTAAATCCATTTAAGAGTGATATTTCTTCTTCCTTATTTTGCGGGCAACATTCCATACACAACGTGGCATATAAAACCTATTGAATTAATTTAAAAAAGATCATTCAATTAGGACGTTCATCTGTTTTATTAGCACAAGGAGGCAATCTATAGATAAACATATCGGACGATTTTTTTTCTTCTTCCCGCGTCAGTTCGGTGTGTCCTTTGTGGACTCAAGGGTATAATTTCTTCCCTTCGTGCACCCTTCGTCTTATTTAAATTACACAGAGAGCCAAAAAAAAAATTAAAGAATTTGTTAGATATAAAGTGTAGATACACAAAGATTTCAATGAATAAAAAAAATCAACAACAACGACCCAGAACTGAACGACATAATATCGACCTTATACAAAATTTGAAGGAATCGTGTGCATGATTCGTCGGCATAATTTTATGTGAAATTTATTTTTTTTTCGTTGCTTCGATGTTTTAATTGGAAATAGAAGCGGAACGCTAAATATAAAGAAAGTTTGAAGGTACATTAAGCAACCCTCCTCGCTGTATAGGATATGGCTGTAAAATACATAGACCAGGAATAAAGTGTCTTTAATTGTTTAATTTAACAAACGAACCGTGAAAATTACATTGGCTATAAATGATAATTGAATTATCTATAAGCAATTTGAAATGTTGAATGATTAGGGTGGGAAAGTTGTACAGAATGATTCTGATGGGTGACTACAAACGAAGTGTCTGACTAGACTAATTTATATCAAAATCGTTCTATAACGGTGGAGGGACTCATCCAAACCATCAAGTCATTTCATCAGAGTGGAGTTTTCTTTGAAATGTATATGGATACTCTCATGTGTAGCATTTTTCTTTCATAGCAACCGATTTTCCATCAGTACAGCCCATACATGCAAACTTCCGTCTGTAGCTCAATTAATCACATCGATATAATGGAACCCGCTTATCTTCAAACCATGTATGTATTATTCCAAAACACCCTCCTTCTCCTCCTCCTCCTCATGTGCCCTCACAATGATATAAAGTTCATCATAAAATGTGTACACACATACACACAGTCGTTACACACAAAAAGACCCATTACCCCGAATGTTTCCCGCCAAACGACTGATTACTCTTCTTCGTCTGGATCCCTTCTCCCGATTAAAATATATAGAAACCCCCGTACATGACATATAAATTCCATACACCACATTCATATTATTTGTCTACCCTTTTATGTAGAGAGGAGGAAGAAAAATGAAAAAAAAAAACGTCCGACCATCATATTTTCGAATTATACTTTTCTCTTAATGGTAAATTGGTAGATACAAACGATTTTCTCCCCATCTTCCCATCTTTTTGTGAATTACTTTTCTGGAATGATATGTGTGTGTGTGTGTTTGTAGTACATGAATGTAAAGCATTACCTCTCCGTATTGTTTGATTGAAAAACACATTCGACTGGAACTGGATTTTATAATGTTTACAGAGTTATTAATATCTAGGTCATTAATAATCAAACTTTGCAATTCAAAATTGAGAATTATACTGAACCAAAAATTCATTTAAAATTTTCGTTTTCTATGTTGTTATGCTGCAGGCAGGGGTAGGTTTATGAATGATGCAGGGGTAGGTAGTAATATGTGTATATCGACTCGAATTATAGAAAGGAATACACTCCCTCTGCTACAATTTATACAAATTTTTTGTGTTGATGTTGTTACATTTATTTTGAATATGAGTATCTCGGAAAATATTATAAATTGGACATGTCAATTGCATTTATATATTTGTGTTCAATGGCAGCCGAAATTGTGTTGAGAAAATTTGAATGTGAATGGAATGAATGCGGTCGGAGATTGAGAAACAAAGGATAATTTGCTTACATTTGTGGAAATAAATCAATAATTTTCGGGTATACACGCTCGTTCATGGCATTGAATGAATATCCGAATGAGTCAAGCTGCAATTTTCAACTAAATTTGTGACAACGAAAAGACATTGTTGAAAGTTGGGATCAAAAGTCGGTCTTTCCATCTGTCAAACTGACGTTTAAAATGTCAAACGGATTTTTTGTTAAGTAAATCGCAAATTTTCTTCTCAATTCTGTTGTGAAAATAGAATTGAGAAAGAATGAAAAAGTTTTTGATCAATTCAAAAGAATAATTTCGTTTGACATTTTAAACGTCACTTTGACAGATGAATTTTGAATGTTCAGAGGTCGTGAAATGTAATTGAAAATGTACGCGTTTCTATACGTTGCGTCGAATTCCATCAAAAGATCAGGACAGTCTTTTTTGAACTTGCACTGTGCTACATTAAAATTTTATACTCACGGAAACGTTTTGTTTAGACTCAGTTTGAAATGTAAGGCTCACCTGAAAAATGGAAAGACAAAAAATTAGTTTGTGAAAATTCTAACAATACAAATGGATTGTCCTTAGTTTACAGTTTAATAATAACGTTAAATGATAATGGCGTACTATGAACGAAATTAGTAGAAGTAGAACATCGGCGGCTCCCAACAATGTGTTGATCGGTAAGCCGTGTGACAGCACTGAACCCAACTACACTTTGAAGCTGGGTTTTGTATACAAGTCTGACAATCGGTTTTTCTGCCACAGTTGGGAATCGAACTCTCGCACTGACATCAATCGTTCAGTGGAAAGCAGACGAGTTGACCACTACGCTATTGAGTGTACAGTTTACATACAGTCCATGCTGAATGAAATTATTCAAATAAGATCCGTCCTACGTTTTACTCGTTAGTAAAACTCTAATCAATAAACATGCAATCACCCAATATTTACCAACACACCGAAAGCCCATTAAAAAGTCCTC
>JANTFA010019341.1:0-15982 GCA_026413405.1 Phytosciara flavipes | reverse complement strand
TTAGCGAATTATAAGAAAATGAATGGATTTAGAACGTTCTGAAAATAATCTCCTCAAATGTAAGAGTGAAGGCATTAGACCATTGTGCTTCGTACGGGCCTAATTGTTGTTCTTCATCTTTAGAAATGAACGTTTTTCCCGGTCCCCATCAACATGTTATACCTAATGACATTTCTGAGCTCGTAAGAGCCCGTAAATTGTGCGAATTTTATGCTAACGAATTTATAGAATTTAAATAACCAAATGATGTTTTTGTTATGAAAAAATAAGACGTGACTGAAAATTGAAATCTGGGTACACGTAGTAAGGCACATGTTTATCTGGTACTTTTTCCATAACGAATTTTGTGAGAAATCAGAAAGTATAGAGTGTGTCTGTGCTCAGTTGTTGTTGTTGTTTTTTGTATTAAATAGAGGGGCTCGTTTTCTGTTCTATCGGACGCTGAATTTTCATTTTAATTATCATTCATATAGAAAGCGAACACTGGATCAAATTTTTATACAAACATTGTATTTATTTGCTTACAGTACTACACATTCCGTCAGAAAGAACCCTCAATAGCGAATATATTATACAACAACGACACTCACAATAAATCATCCCCTATTTTGTCGTTATTTGTATTTTAACATGTTTATACTGTAGCTGTATCACACTCAGCAATTCAGTGAGGACTACCAACGCACTACCAGTCAGAAGGTCCCAAGAGGCTCTCGTAGCTCGCATGTTCAATGATTATGGATTTTCTGTCCGACAGGGAGAAAAAAATTCTAGTGTGACATAACATCGAACATTTGCATTTAAAAAAAAGAGGAAAGAAAATCATTTCCCATGGGAATTTCACTCTCTCCCTCTCTCCTTTTTTTCTGAAGTATACTGCACATGGAAATCGATTTCGATATTTCATTTTGTTCCTATGTTTGTTAATGGAAATATTTGCTCTAAATAGGGTTGTTGACTTTCTTTTGTTAAAATAGAATAGACAAATCAAAGAAAAGCTCTGAAGGATTTTTTTATGAAATGTTTACGTGCGAGAAGTTTTAAGGTGTGAAAAAAGGAATATTCTGATGCGTTGTATCAGTGCACTGTCAGTGAAGCTATGAGTCTAGTATTCTCTTACATTACTGTCAAAGAATGAAAAAGAATAGCCAGCTCGATATTCTGGCTTTCTATTTGACATTGGTCGTATTGAATTCTGATGAATATGACGTACTGTTCAAAAAAACGTTTTTGACGTTACCATACAAATATCCAGTACGCCTCTTCTTAAAGTATGTAGAGTCATACAACGGCCATTGTTTCGATATACGGGCTTGTGCGGGCTCTATTTTTTGTTACAATTGTTTTCAAAGAGACAATGTAGAATTCGTAACACATGCCCTACGTTGGTCCTTTGTCTAGGGCATGAATCTCTTGGATCTTGAGAGCACCAGATCATCATAAAGCTGCTAACAAATAAACGTCGGCAGTTTTGGCCAAATAATTAAGGAGTTAAGGAACCTTCGGTTCTACGTGATCTTATCGGTCTTACTCTCCATCGGATTCTCTGTGGATTCCATTCTAATGCGGTCTTTCCGATAGTTGCAACAGGTCGCCTTATGTGTGCCGTTTTCCGTTTTCGACATCTGATCATCAGCCCTATTTTCTCGCTCCTGGTTTATCTTCACAACTTGGCGTTTGGAATCATTTCTGGTCAGCGTATTCTCAGTATTCGTCGAAGTCATCTGCCTAGGAAAACTTTTATTTTGCTCGTGATTACCGATTTCATTACCCGATTTTATCAGCCGTCTAGCAACGCAGTTAACTTTGACGAATTTCCGCTTGCTTATTTGTATTCGGTTTTGAGCGTCATCTCGTGCTGCGAAACTTCCCAGATAACAGAAGTTCTCAGCTTCTTGTATTGTTTCGCCTTCCATTGTCAAGATACACGGTGCAGTGGTGTTTATGCGCATTAATTTTGTCTTCGCCGCATTTATCTTCAACTCTAATTGTCTAGAAGTAGACGTGATGATTCTTGCATGTCCCGTGCTGCCTGCTCCATAAGCGTCCGATAGTCAGCAAAATCAATATCCTCAAGACGATCGGTATTCGTCCATTGAATACCTCTCTGGTTCACCCAGTCCAATACCAGAATGAATAACAGAGTCCAATTTAGATATAGTAAGACCACATCGCCTATAAAGTCGATTTTTGGCACTATACCGCCTTCTTATGTGACAAATTTTATAACTAACGAAAGCAGCTAGAGTACAATCGTGAAAGTATTGCCAATCAAAGCATGATGAGGTTTTGATTGCTTTCACTTTGGAATTAACTTTTCATGAGCGTAGTAATAGTTAAAGGTGCTGTTAAAAGTAACTCTGTTGCTAGTTGAAATCGAAAATGCTCCTACAGTCAATTCTCGCACGATTTTTTTTTTGCTGCTCATATACGGCTCCCGGAGAATGGAACCATTATTCCCCTCGCTATGTGTCACATGAAGAGTATCTGAAGTTATGAATATGAAAATAATCTTCGCAATAATCATAAATTTCATTGTCTTGAAGCGAATATTGTGAAAACCACCCCTATACTCAAGTGCAATAACGTGTTATTTGGTACGACGCATAAAATGAGGGTTTTCCTCGACTCTTCATTGTCTATATTAACAAAAAGTTGTTGAACGTTTATAACCTTTTCTCACCCCACACAACAATCAAAAAAGAATACAATTAACCCTTAGACACTCCAGTTTTTCCGTCTTTGTGTTTTTTTTTTTATTTTGAAAATCGAAAAGAACAATAACAGACAATGTACAGTTGCTGGGCTGGTAAAAGAAAATGGAAATAATTTTTTGTTTACTTTCTTTACTTTCTAGGAGCTGCCAAAAGTACCGGTACCGCCTTTAGACCAGACAATGACTGAATACCTTCGCGCTCTTGAACCAGTTCTAACCCAACAGCAATATGATAAAACGAAAATGATTGTGAAGAATTTTAGTAGTGGCCTGGGACCGCTTCTTCAGGAGTATTTGCAAGAGAAAAGGGAGAGCGAAGACAATTGGGTGAGTAAATAGTAACATTTATTCGATTGATCCCATTTATTATTCTAAAAAAAATATTAAATGTTTATCTCTCCTAATTTTGTAAGTGCAAAATAAAACAAACTCTCATCTGACTCGTTACCAGAACCACCAGTCTGGTTTGGTAGTGTGAATGTCAATATCTTCTATTAAACCATTGAATGGAGTTGCAGTTGCTCCGGGTGGGTCAAACACATCTTCGGGATCCCATCCATCAGGTGGTGGTACGATTGGTACACCTCCATCGTCTTCCTCTTCGATAGGATCCCATGGATCATCTGGAACGATTGGAGCTCCTCCATCATCTTCTTCTTCTGGTGGCCATCCCTCTGGCGGTACTGGAACAATTGGCACTTCGCCTGAATCGCCGACTTCCCAGCCAGGCGGTGGAACAGAAACCGTTGGAACATTATCCTCCTCATCTACCGGCCAAGTGGGTGTCGGAACGATTGGCGGATTTTCAGGATCTGGTGTAACTTCTGATGGAGGAGTAGGTGGTGTTGCTTGCGGCGTTGAAGGTGTTATTGGGAACTGGGCTGTAGGAGATGGAGTTGGCGGAGTCATAATGGGTGTGGATGGAGTTAGGTTGGGGCCTGTAGGTGTAGGTGGTCCATCAGTGGGACCAGTCGGTGATCCTGTCGGAGGTGTAGGTAGTGCTGTCGGAGGAGTTGGAAGAGTTGGGAGACCTGAAAGAAAAACAAAAAAATCCTGTATTGGATTCTTGCTATTGTTTCGGGCCTGCATGCAACCGAAAATTCACTTATTTCGAAGCTGACAGGTTTTGATTAGCTCAACAAATCGAATTGTCGATGAAGCATCTCAAAATTTCCAAGCTATGCTTTCGAAAATTGAAATTTTGTCTCACTTTTGCCCTAATGCTTTACTGTTTGAATAATAATAACTGATTAATGTCCAGCCACAAGTTTTTGTGGAAAAAGGATGACTCGCCGTAAAATTAAACCGTAAAAATTCATTTTCCGTGAAGGGAAAGTAAAAAATTTTTAAACTTTTTCAAATTACCAGTTGGTGGTGTTGGTAATCCAGTTGGTGGGGTCGGAACTCCTGTTGGAGGAGTTGGGAGTCCTGTCGGTGGCGTCGGAACTCCTGTTGGTGGAGTCGGCAATCCTGTTGGTGGTGTTGGGCTGCTAGTTGTCGTTGTGCCTCCTGGTGGAGTTGGGATGGTAGGTGTCGTTGTCTCTCCTGGTGGACAAACTGTTGTCGTTGTACCTACTGGTGGACAATAAGTAGTTGTCACTGGTGGGGTTATTGGCGCTCTGGTTGTCGTGGTTTCTGGTGGACAATAAGTAGTTGTCACTGGTGGACTGATTGGAGCTCTAGTTGTCGTGGTTTCTGGTGGACAATAAGTAGTTGTTATTGGCGGTCTAGTAGTATCTGGTGGACAAGCTGTTGTCGTCACGTCTGGTGGACACCACGCTTCTGTTGTTGCCGCAGCTGGTTGACGAGTTGTTACAGCTGGTGCACCTGGTGGATGAGCTGTAGTCGGCGCTGCTACAGGCGGCCTGGGAGTCGCCAGAGTCGTTCCACCGGTTGGTGGCTGAGTCGTAATTGGAGCAACAGGTGCTACCCACATCCATGGATGTACACATGCCTGATGGTAAAAGCTAAATTTTGTACCAGGAGCACATGATCGGCTCTCATGACGCTCGTAGCCTGAACATGAAAAGTATCGAGTTGGATCGTCGTAATCCGGCCACATTGTGGCTATGTGCGCTGGCGTTCGACATTCGGGATATATTTTTTGAGCATACAAACCGGTGACGCTAATCAGCGTTACTATTATGTGGATGACTGAAATTAAAGCATTTGAATAGTCTGGGTTAAAGGATGTAATTAACGTCAGCAAAAAAAAGAAAGAGAAATTGTAAACAAAATCATTTAATATTCACATAAACACTTTGAAGGCACAACATTGTTCACATAATTCTTAGTATCCAGGTAGAATTATGGGTTTCATAAAATCGATACACACTCAATAGCACACCATTTTCCATATCAGAATGAAAATTTTGTTCTTACCTCTCATGCTAACGAGTCAAATTTCACAATGGTTTTGGCAAAAAAATCAAACCTGATTGTTATTTATACTTCAATTATTTTAAACATTCTATTCTTTTTACTGATACAAGATAGCAGTGATCAGATATCGATTGATTGTTGCAAAAAATAATTTTTACGTGAAATCATTTGAAACAAAATCAATTGATTTTAATGTGAGTTTCAGACGCTCGTATATAAATCACTTGTACATTATATGAATAGGTATCGGATCGGTGGTATGCTGAACGTTTGATGTTTAGATGTAAATTCTTTCAGTCTATCCATATGACCGTCTGATATGCTCATGATGCATTCAATTCACCCTTCAGAAACGGAATAGTTAACGACTATGATGACTTTATACAAAAATTTATGTTTTAACAAATGAAGGAAAAGGCCTCGAACAAAACGAAGTAATAGATTTGCCAGAAATGAAATCATCTGCCGTTTCTGCAAGTATAATTATTGTCACTAGATTTTTTCAGAACTTTTTCATGACACGGAATAGTAATTAATTCGGTGACATATATTCAATTGTACATCCTTGACCTTAAGAATCGATAGAGACGTTCTGTTTTTATAACGAACTATGGCGTTTCCGTATTGGAAATTTGTTTAATTTTTAATCACAAATAGTCACACAGCTCCAATAGAAAATTACGGCAAGGGCATTAATAGAATCGGCATGTGATTTTGTCATTGAATAAAATTATGTTGTAAAATACCAATTCAGCATTCCCCAGCACGGTTGATAACGTGGAATAAACTAAAGAATTCGGCACTCAATTGATCGAAGGTAGCAAAAATTGTCATACGCTTTTCATTTGTCGAATATGGGCTGAGGTTTTAAAACTTGAACGTGAACTTCAGCTAGAGTTTCGCCCCTATCAGCTTAATGTCCTATTTAATCTGAGAATGACGTTTTTCCAAAATTACATAGAAAAAACTGAATTTATAAATAACGAAAAACGTTTTTTTAAGTTAGATTATAGCACTGCTTCCTAGCATGAACAAAAGAAATAATCAGAGGCTTATGCAATCGAAATAGGCTTGCTTTTCTTTCGTAAAGAAAGGAGTCCACCTGATTTGAGCAAACGACCGCACAACTTATGCAATAGTACCGCGCATACACGTTTAGAAATTTGGAGGCTCTTGAACGTTTCAAATACGAGATTTGATGCTTTGTTTCGATGCAACCCTGAGTTCTTCTTCAGTTTTTCCATTTTGTTTATGAAAAACTTTGAGGAGCAGATCGCGGGAGTATTAGAGGGCATTCCATGTCTGTTCTTGCCTCTCTCTGCCGATGGGATCGATTGATGTCTCTTGCAGAGAAGAAGAAAATGAAGAAAAGGCCCTAGATTCGAGTGGCCCAGGAAGCTTAGAGTGCCAAATGTATCGATTTTAATTCTCTGAATCGAAACACAATTTATAAAGTGAAGTTATCTTCGGTTCTTCTTCAGCGGGCTTAAAATTTCCCTTGCCGTGTTCTTACTGTTATCATGCACCGACAACAAGAACAAAGTGTGTAACAGAAAAGTTAGCAGATGATTTTTCTAACTTTTTTACTCAATATAACGATTATGTTTACTGGTGAAGTAATAAAACGATTCGGAAGGGAGTCCATTCCATGAGTCCATTCGGAAGGAAATGAATCGTTTGTGAAGCAATAAATTTTGTCACCAACACTTTAACCTTGCTACAATAACATAAACTTCGAATTGCCTGAGTGCCCTTGGGCGTCGCTTTCGGCATGTTCATACAGATCTTGTGAGTATTAATTATGTTCGTTGAGATTTTCTATTTAACAGAGCTTGAAAGTTACCCTTTAAAAATACATTCCTGCAACGACCCGTACCATTTTCAATGGCTCGTCTTTATTTATCAGGTGAGTCTTATTCATACTTTCATCAATTATGCGGATAGTCAATGGTACAGACATAATTCAAGCATAAGAACAAAGTGAAAGTATATGAATGAATTGACGATCTGATATACTACACGTATTCATTCACAATTGAGTGTAAGACATTCCCCATTTTTTAGCCCCGTACGAAGTACGAAGGGGCTATGATTGTTATGACGTTTGTAACACGTCGAGTTGGGGCCTGGGAGTTTGTGCATATCATTCTGGCATGCTTATAGATGACGAATTTAAAAAAAAATGTCTGTGTGTCCGTCTGGGGGCACGATAACTTGAGTAAATCGAAAGCAAACTTGATGGGACATTTTCTGCACATATTACCGGCGGTATTGTTCGTAGAATGGTCGTAGATGATGCAAATCAAAGGTATTGACTACACCAATTCAGGAAAAAAAATTGGAAAATTGGATCTTGGGGTCGGAAGTTAGAGGCCATTGAGTGAGCTCCAGTTGAGCTACTCGGCTGTACAGTGAAGGTGGAGTGTTTTTGTCGATATCTCAAGCAAATTTCATCCGATTTACACGATTTTTTTTTGTTTTGAATGTAGTGATGAGCGTAAAATGCTGATGCTGTTTTCAATGACCTAAGAAAATGGCCACCAGCCGCCATTTTGAATTTTCGTGTTTTTTTTTACCTTATTTCGAGCAAATTTTATTCGATTTTCGTAAATATTTTTTTGTTCGAAAGGTAATGTTGGCTGTTAAGTGATAGAAATGTTTCCGGTAACCTAAGAAAATGGCCACCAGCCGCAATTTTGTATTTTGATGAGTTTTTGGTAATTTCTCAAGTAAATTCAATCTAATTTTGGTCGGTTCTTTCAATAAAAACATTCGTGTATTATAAGACCTTCATTTCGTTTAAATCTGCTTGAAAGCAGCATAGAATTACTTTATTTCAATTAATAATGTGGCGATATGAAGAGATTGTTTGAAGAAAAGACATGTGTAGATGACGATATGTTGATTTCCATGTCATATTAAATGAATTGTGGTCTAATGGTTGTCATCGATGGCTTTCAGACGAGGTGATCTGGGTTCAACTCCCGGTTCCAACATTTTTTTTTATTTTTTTTTTTTTCTAATTGTCTTGGTTAAAAATAATAGATTATAGGACTTGGTTTAAACTAGGACGGCTTCTATGAACTTTTTGAGAGAGTACTAAGTGCGGCTATGTTTCATACAACTTTTTTTGTACTAGGTACATATGCGGTCACATTATAGTTGCATAGATACAAGGACTGCTTGGGATAGACATACGGGATCGTAGGCCTACGTGCAGTAGGTATACGGTATCGTACGGGGCTCCGTCGCAGCGTCTGCTACGGTCTTTTCTCGTTTTGCTTACTTCACTCTCGTTTTGCTTACTTCACTTTATAATGTACGTTGGCACATCAACTCTTACCGGATGGCCTATTCATCAAAATAATTAGAAATAAGATAAGAATTTCTAACTGTTACATTAATTTAACTAATTGAAATCATTCATTGATTAAATGTGAATTTCCTATGTAGGAAAGTGATGAAAATGTTGTTTTTTTTTCGTTTATCTTGGTTTGTTACATGGTACATTACCATGTGTATGAATGATTCGGTTTTTTCATTCGTTCCCGATTCGTCAAAGTGTATCAATCTGCTTTGGAACACAATGTAGAGTTTGTTGGATTCTTAATCTGATGTTCTAAGGCGACAAACTAATTTTTAGATCGAATCGATTGACGAAACAGATTGCGAAGACGTCATGATCAACCTATACAATGTAATAGTAGATTACGTATTGGCTTTGAGATTTTTATTTCGACAAGGGTGTCGTTTGCAGCTCGATTCGGATGCGATTTCTGGAGTTAGTTAGTTAGCGTTAGTTAAGAACATAGTAGCCGAACAACTACTTTATTCCATTCTAGTTTACTTCAAATATTTGGATGAACCGATTAGGGCTGAATGATGATAAGTATTTGGAAAGTAGATAAATCTTGAATGAATATGATAAATATGCAAGCAGTCGCTTACGTTCTATTGTGGTCTATAAGACTGATGGGTTTCCCAGTGATACAAGTGCAAGTGACCAATATGACAGTTGCTCATTTGATGACGAATTTTCTGCAGAGGAAATGAACGAAAGCTATGGCTCAGTTGATAGCGAATGCTAATTTGACGAACCATCAGGAGAAATATGGTGGGATATATATGACAGCTGTGATGAATATGACGTTGAGATGAAGAAGATGAGAAGTGACGGAACAACGGATGATTCGGTTGCCGATGAAAGTGAAAAAGAATATTTTCTAAAGCTGTTACATCTTTTTGTTTGTGAAAGTAAAACAGTGACTTTTATTATGGAAAACAGAACTCGCAAAAGTTCAAGGTCAGCACAAAAAATCCTATCGCATAGAAGTCCTAATGTCTCGAAAAAGTACTCATGTGTAACAAGAAAAACTCACAAAATTCCTCATCTCTCGCGAAAGTCCTCACTGCCAAGGCCTACGAGGCCCTGCCAAACCGATAATCGGCTGACACACCAAATTTCACAACGTCATACAAAGTATAGGAAAGGTGCAAAACCATTTGCCTGGAAAAATGACGGATGGCAAGACCTCCTTAGTATATATAGCCTTGCTCGCGACTTCGTGAACATTCCATTAGACATTAGACTGTTAGAGTTGAATACAGAAATGAAGAAAATGAGGTGAACTGTTTACAATACAAATCTTTGCAACTTTTTGAGAGAAACATTGTATGCAACTTTATGACAAGAATTTTTTTAAATCACTCAATTGGTATTGCCACACACTGCCTTGATCTACATCTTTACGCATTTAGTACTTTAAAAACGCCGTTCGGTTGCATAAACTACTATTGATTGAAGTCTTATCGACAAAACGTCAATAAATACACGCAATGATAAAAATGAAACAGCTTCTAATGCACATTATACCGAAAACGCAGAAAGTAGCTATATGAGATGAAGATAACCATTATTTCCATTACAAAACATCTGGAATAGGAAATAATTGTAGACCTCCGAGGCAGGCAAGCGACCCGCACGGCATTTTGAGACTAAGCTAAAGTCTTATTGAAATACACTTAACGAAGAATGACACCAAGTATGTCATACATGTGTTTCGATAAGCATTCATTTATGAAGAGTTTCTGCACCTGTGTCGTCCTACTAAGAAATTCTAGAATTAGCACACAATTTCATACATTTTCGGTTACTTTTGAATCTAATTCTTGTTAGCTCGAGTGAAATTAGCTTCTGGAGCTATTAAGACTTATTAGACTAAAAAGTAACCGAAAATGTATGAAATTGTGTGCCAATTTTAGAATTTCGTAGTAGGACGACCCAGGTGCAGAAACTCGTTCGGCGATCTGAATTTTTGCGTGGGAACAATGCTGGGGACCTCCTTGAACCGCTCCAAGCTTAAAACCCCGAGTACTCGACACTTTAACTAAACGTACCTTCAAGCTCACCGTGCATATAATCGATCAATGCACTGCTGCCGTGGTTAAATTAATGTTCGACGATTCATTCAAAAATTACATTGATTTAATTCAGATTAATTACTGTTACCAAACATTCAAACAATTTATGGACGAGCTGCGTCCATATACGCATTGTCATTAAATCGTCATTGAAAGCCTTGGAACAGCATATTGGATCCTCAAAATGCCGTCAATCAAACAGCATCGAAATAATCGAAAAATCGATTTGTCGGTATCAATAGGTACAAATGTAGTTAGAGAGTCGATGACATCGCCAAATCAGGAGATACAAACAATGCAGTCGCACAATATGGTATACTCTAATTTAGCATTAAAGCTTGAATTTTAAGTTCCTCTGTTTTGGTCCTCCGTTTACATAATGAGCATGCGCAGAGGGGGAAATTTCCTCTTTGTGAACGAAGAACTTTTAAACGGTGAAATGCGATTCCAGCTTAGGAATCATTCAAATAATACGCACGTTAAAAAAGACCTGCCGCCTGCAAGCAAAAACGCATACCAAATAAATTCAAAACTCATGGAGCATACGCTTTGGTCTGACCTTATATCCCTTATATCCCCAATGAAATTATCTATTTTAGAGAAATGGAATTTTTTTAGCCTCGTACGAAGGGTTAGCGGTAAGGGCAATGCATTTGATGATGCTCACAGATGCCGAATCAACAATAAAAAAAATGTCCGTCCGTTGATAACTCAAACTCGTAAATCAAATCCAAATTCAATAATTCAGTTTTCACTGAAAGATGGAATTGTGAGTTCAAGTTAGAAGATGGCATCCGATACCTGCTAGGGCCCTTTAAGTTAGCGTTTTTTTGAACAATTTACATGCTTCATACAACTTTTTTGTGATAGGTATGCGGTCACACTAAGGTTTCGTAGGTACTAAGGCTGCGTAAGTGAGTTAAGGCGAAAGCTCTTAACGATTGGGTGAAGCGTAAACAAGCAGTACGCTGGGAAGCGTATGAAGGAGGCGTTCACACGAAACGCATCTTTCCGAGACCCGACAACAGATGGGCTCATGACTTGCTCAGAATGGACCGAGGACCGAGGTCGCATTAGAAGGATGGTAGGAGCGATTACTGGTCATTGTGGGCTGAATGAGTACTTGCATAAGTTGAGGCTCTCGGATACTCCGAGGTGTTCCTGCGATTTCGGAGAAGAGATGGGCGCACACTTGATATGTGATTGCCCAAAGTTTATTCAACTGAGACACTGGGAGACTATGAGTTGGCTCTATCAGAAGCTGCCGCTCTGGGACCTTACACATTAAATAGGTTCCTGGCGGCGACAGGAAGGCTACCATGATTTATTTGATGACCGGGAGAGAAACAAAGGATTTATAGATCTGTGTTTCGTGACTACGAAAGTGGTCATCCCAAACTGATAAATCTAAGCTAGACATACGGGATCGTACGGGGCTCTGTCTTAGCGTCTGATGCTACTGTCTTTTCTCGTTTTAAATTAAAATTCACGTCATCATCAGTCGAGTTTATGTACATTTCCTATTATGTGTGGTATTTTTTCTTGAAACCTTCTCTCCCTAAATGTATGTTGATACCATCAAAGAAGTAGACGACTGCAGACAGTAATAAAATATAAATTCATACGAAAAGAAAAACATTTTCTTGTTAAACTGCGTAACAAGGTTCGATGATGTCAATGTATCCGTAAAAAAAATTCTTTTTTAATGTTAAACGCCGTAACAATGAAGTAACGTGATCGCATAGATGTAAAAACATCGAATGTAATTCAATCACAGATTACCTATTAATTCAATTAAGTTGATAAGATAAGACGAATAACCGTACAGAGAGCACACCGTTTCTGTGACCAATAATAAAAATAACATTGAAGTCAATTTGTCTTAATTAACGTCACGTTAAACATATAATCAAACATGATGCCAGTACCGAAGCGGTATCGATAACACAACACAAACAGCTAAAGGAAAATAATGAAAAAAAAATAAATTCAAAATAATTCATTACCGATTTTTCATCAGAACTACGGAAATAAGATTTTTCACGTAGATATTTTTCTATTCCGAGTACAACGGAATGGTGGGAGTACATTCTCATTGGTTATTCTAGTTTGATAATGGAAATAAACTTTTTTTTTAATGGTCTTTCAGTCTATAGATTCTGCTCATTTTATGATAGCCCTTCCATCTTGTACACGGTGGAAATTTTTAATTATGAAGAAAAATATTGAAAACATCTCTGCAAATCACATAGATATTGCAAAATAAGCACAGAAACGATGGCTTAGTGGTTTTTGTTGTTGTTGTTGTTAATTATCAGGATGCTTTTTGTTCACCTTTTACTTTTCACATCCGGAAGAGTAAAAATTTCTCTTTTATTCTGCTTTGATATTATAACTGAACTACAGCATGGGTCTGCTGTGTATATTCGGTTGAATTATTAAAAACTTTATAATTGAAAGTGTGCATTTGGCGTTTTAACTTTTAACTGGTTGGAAAAAGGATGTTTTTCCCCGAAAAAATAAACCCGGAGTTATTAGTATAATCTGTGCGCTGTTTTCGTTCTGTTTTGCAAAAAAGAAAATGATTTCGTTATGTGAAAGCTCAGCCTTTAAATTCAGGCTAAATTATTTAGGATTAAAGCAGTCTCCTTTTCCCAAAATTTATAACCCACTGTTGTGCTGTTACAACGTTGCGAATCAACGACTGAACTAATTGCAAGAAGTGTTTGTTCTGTTGCAATGCAATTCTCCCGGCAATTACGCTACTTATTTCCACTATTGAAATTGCGGGATAAGCTCTATGAAATAAAGTCTTCTCCTAACTTTTTCCCGAAAGTGTCCAGAATACATGCTGCATTTTTTTCACCAGTTTCTTTTTTATCATTCTGCCCAGTTTCTCCAGAAATACTTTTGTGTCGCGACCCATAGGACCAAGCGTTTCAAATGCCACATGAGTGTTAAATGATAGTCCTTCTTCAATTGAATGTGATGATTGTGTTTGCTTCTTCGGCAGCCATTTTTTTAAGAATTATACAAGTAGGACGCGGCAGTGTATTACTAATTGTCGAATCCCAAAGTATTGCTTTTCCTCTGCTTCAAGGGATCAAAGACAATTCTTGCTGAATTATTGTCCAACAATAAACCTAACTTTGACGATTCGTTATTCAATGATGCTAGTTGTATCGCACTGTCAACAGGCTCACTTGAGTTCAACAATTTTTCGAATACTATCTTCATACTTGGAACATCCCATTCACTTTGTACTTTCATTGTTTCATTGGATTCTAGAACGTATATGTCATTGATTTTGTATTGGTTCCACTTTTCTTTCACATCCAAATTGAGTTTTCGTAAGATTGAATTGGATAGGTCAGCTGAGCTGTACAATGAAGACCAATGAGCTGGATTTGACTAGTCTTGCAAACGCCGAATTCCTTAACATCCTAACGATATTGGTAACGATGCTTGCAACCAATTGCGACCATCCGTTTTGGTGTTCGATATTGATTCCAGAGTTTTACGAAAAAGTTCGTCGACTTTGGAAGATAACTAGTAAATTGTGCCGCACTTTAAATTAAGAGTCCCTTCTCCAGCATTCACGTAGATATATCCACAAATGGCGTCGATACTTTCTTTCAGACCCCATACTTCTTCTTCTTGAACAACCAAAGAGTCAGCAGCTTCTTTATTATCTCACACCCCTCTCTTCCTTCTACAGCTGATGTGATTCATGGACGTCGCAGACAAAAAGTCTTGCCGAATAATACAAGGTCAAAACCTCACAACAAGCAGGTTTCTTAACTTTGTCCCATGGTCACAGTCATATTAGATAACTCAAAATCGTAACGTAAACTTATTTTGTGTTAACTACAATTTAGTGTTATTTTTCTCTTGCTTTGAAGACCTTGAGACAATAACAAACAAGTCATTGCGCAAGCTTTTATACCGGTAATGCCTAGTCATGGGGGACTTTGAAAAATATCGATATTATCAATTGAAGCAAATTTATTGATAAAATTTATTATCAAAATCACAATTTCCTTATGAGTATTATCTAGAGTTTAGTTTAACGCATTCATACTGAGCAGAAGCACGTACATCAACAGTATACGCCAACTAGTTCCAAATTGATGTGTTGACGAACGAGAATACATCTCTCGCCTTCGGCTATGGATGTAAAACTATCTTGCTAGTCAAAACAACAATTTGAAAGCAGGCACTACATTCAGCAACACATCAATCAAATTAGTCCGTTGCAGCTAATCAAGGGATTCGCGAGATCATAGACTACAATTAAATATTATGTTGGTATCCGCTTCCCATTATGATAGAAAAATGTCTGACAACTCAATGAAACCCGATCGAATTCTCGCATGACTTTACACATTTACATGCCACTTCTTGTAAAATTCCTATTTTTTCACTTAATAAACGCATGCAAGGGAAGTATTCTGGTGTCGACTGGAATTTGAATGAATGCAAAAACATTATTTCGTTCAATTAACACACTTTGTGTTAGACGTAGGTAGAAGATATTTATCAACTATAATATGAATGTGTATGTCTGTTGAAGGAATCTGACTTCTCTATAGCACACTATTGTCTCTCCCCCATAAATGTAAATTTAGGATATGGTAATAAGCAGAAAATGATGTGATATGGTGAGAGTTGGAATGTTTTTGAATATTCTAGAATCGCACCTACATCGTTTTTTTGTGTTATAAATAGCAAGCGAGCGCTCTGGAAACGGTAACATTAAATCGATAATTTAATTCACAATGTTGCAACGATAATATTAAGAAAACGATTTTGGCAGATTCTGTTGTTAAATGTTAGATGTTTCACTGACAAAAAGATTGAAGATACAAAAACGTCATGTGGTATAACTCTTTGAAGTGCACAAATGAAGACTATATCTCCACATAGCTGTGACGCAAGCCAAGACCAATACACGACGTACGGAATCTTGAAATCTTGCCCCCAAATATTTTTAGCGTAATATCTGTGCATCCATACTAGTTCAAAGCTGAATCGCACATCGAAACGTAAGTGGGACCCTCACGAGTAGAGGACGGTATGTAGTTAGCTGTCTATAGAACTTCTCTGCAATATTATCTTTAAATCAGTCTATTTAAAGTCATCCCTCGTTGAAATTGCTTACAGCAATTTCGAAAACCCCGTCCGAAGTCTCATTCATGAACTGAACGCTATAAAAAGTTCATCAAAGTCAGGTGACATTTACTCCAAATACAGGCAAAAAACACTAAAATCCAAAATGGCGGCCGTCGGCCATTTTCTTAAGTCACTGAAAACTGTTCTACCATTATACGATTGTTATTACCTTTCAAACAAAAAAATTTACGAAATTCGAATGAAATTTGCTTCAAGCAGAAAACATAAAAATCCAAAATGGCGGCTGGCGACCATCTTCTTAGGTCACCGAAAACAATATTAGCACTTTAC
>JANTFA010019230.1:0-15983 GCA_026413405.1 Phytosciara flavipes | reverse complement strand
CTTAATACATTTTAAAACTTTTCTCCATATATTTTGGCGTGCGGTGGGGAGAGGAGGGTCTGAAATTCTTAATTTTGAGCGTACGTAATTTGTGAATGGCTCCTAAATTTCATGTGATTTTCATCAATTTTTTGTTGTTTCTTAGTTAGGGACTGTTCATAAATGACGTCCACCAAAAGGTCGAAATTTTCGATCCTCACTCCTTGTGGACGTCGGAAATGAGGGACCATCCCTTCTCTGAGCGAAATTAAGTCTCTATAGTTCAGCCTAATGAAGCTATAACCACTCAATGGATCAGATGAGTTGTGAATCCACTCAGAAGTATACCTTAGTACGAATCACAATGTGCTCTGTGCTCATACATTAGACGTCCATCATCCCTGTTCTTTTCTTATCCCTCCATCCCCTCTCTAGGTGGACGTCATTCATAGACAAACCCTTTAAAACCATAAAACAATGGCTGTGTTTTTAGAGTTGAAATTAAGCAATTTGTATTGGAGAAGATGAGTTCAAATTGGAATGGTTTAATGATGCAACGTTAAAGCTGTGAAGTCTTATCTACTGGCAACTATCTCAGATATTATTTCCTACACTACCATTCGTACGGGTCGCACTGTGTGCGTTGATTTTTTATTATTTGATTCTGAAATGTTTTCTGTTCCATCACCTTGGGCAATAAATTAAAACATTAATTCATTTATTTTTGTAAAGTTGGTAAATTTGACCACTATAAGGATAATAGAAAATAATGTCTCTATTTTGCGGACAACAAAAGGCAATGGGCAAAGATGTGTTATAAAAAGGGACAAAAATGTTTTTTAATAGATCTTCCATTATATGGCACATTGTATGGAGAATTTAATAGAATGATCATGAAATGCCTATTTTTTTATTGTAAGTTATGTCATTGTTATGTTTTGTTGCAGGCAATTTGACTTTTTTTTTCTCTTTTATTTGAATTTTTTTTCTTCTTCTCATCTTTTTCTTTTCTTAACATCTGTATCGAAATTCTGGCGAAAACACTATTAATCAATGTTAGTTTATTGCAAAAACGACAAGGGAATTTTTAAAATCCATATAAAATATGGATAATATAAATATCAATGCAGAAAATATAAATCTCTGGCTTTTATTATATGAAAACAAAATGCAGTGTGTGCCTTGGTGTGCAGTTCAAGATGTTATAAGTGGCGGAGGCGAATATATGTTATGCACATAAGACGAGAAGAAAAAGAAAGAAAAGAAAGAAAAAAAAATTAGCTGCCGTCTTAGGTCAATTGAAATTTAATTCATAAATTCATATTCAATAGATCGATGAAATCAAAAGAATTTCGCATAAAATCGGAAATAAATTTGAAACGAACACTCACATTCAAGTTCCAGAGTTTTGCTGTCGAATTATAGATAAACAGCATGTTTATCGGTGCGTTCACCCTCTTCCCAGGCCGATCTTCAAATCTAAATTATAATTCTAAATGAGATCTAATGAATGAGTAGTTAGAATGAGGTAATGCATGCAGGTCGGTTTGTACACTAGTTGAGAGTCCGTGGTTATGTTGATTAACCAGTCATCTGATTAGCCTATCGTCCTAAGTCATTTATGAATGACGCCTAATTCAAAATGTGTACAGTACCAACTGAGACATAGGAATAGAGGGCCAACGTCAAACATTGATGAAAAAGAACTCCTATCATTATCATTATGACATCAACAGTCTGCAACAAAAGAAAATGTTTTTCCAATCATGAACCGTTAGGATTAGGACCCTAATCGTAGGGAACATGTGAGGAGATCTTACGCATCAAAGCAAATATATCACATCTCCTCACATCTTTCATCTCATGATACTGTTTCACACATTGAGGTCATAAATCGAGAATAGTCAGAAATTCTGTTCGGTTACCCTACTACCAGTTGACTGACTCAAATTAAATATTCAACAGTTTGAGGGCTTTTTCTTCACTTTCATTGGACGAGTGTAGGGTGGATTCGAGGCATTCCGGCACGATCCGTTATGTGTACGAGAATTCTACGTCTAGACTTTACGAGAACACGGCGAAGTTCAAGATCGGAAGAGGTGTTAGACAGGGTGATCCCGCCGAAACTATTCACATCGACTCTAGAAAGTGTTTTCAAAAAGTTGGATTGGAGTAAGACGGTAATAAACATAAACGGAAGATACCTGAGTCACCTTCGGTTCGCAGATGACATTGTTTTGATGGCGTTGGATCTAGACGAAGTGTAGGTAATGTTACAACAGCTCAACGAAGAGTTGAGCAAAGTTGGTCTTAAAATGAAACTGTCAAAAACGAAGATCATGACCAACATCAGCGATGATATAGATATCAAAATTGGAGACACCGTCATCGAAAGAGTCGACAGTTACATCTACCTCGGTCATAAACTGAAACTGGGCCTCGACAATCAAACGGCCGAAGTGAAACGAAGTATCGGTCTTGGATGGGCAGCATTCGAAATGCTTAGTTTCATATTCAAAAGCAAGATGAATATGCAAAAAGTAAAAGATTTTGTATCAAACATATTTCACACGAAAGATTTCAATCAAAATAAGTATCAGATTAACTAGATTTGTGAGAGGTTAAAACTCATTCTTCCACTCGATTTCCTCGATTTCGGAAATTTATAAATGAGTGGAACGCTGACAACTCAAACTTTTGGGGAAAGACAGAACATAAATAGCGTCAAAATAATCCCACCCCCCGCCCGTTGGAAAATGTGAATAGAAACGCCAAAGTTTCATTTTTTTTTGGTAAATGCCCAAGACTCAAACCAACAGGACAATTACAATTGATCGAAAATAAGTTACCGCATCAAAGATGTTAATTATTCAATTTCCATTAGAATAAGTAATGATCCGTGAAATCGTCTCATCTTTTTAAATGCGATGCTCTATCTCCCCTATTTCCCCGGGCGATGATAATCTTCCTTTTGTCACGGCCATACAACCGTTGTGAAAATTAAGTGGAGATTTTCCATTTATCACTTTTATGAACGACCCCTAAAGTAAATAAACTTTCCATAGTGCTCAAAATACAGGGGTGCCTATATGCATGATTTGGATGCGGTAGCTTCTCCAAAAATCAGGGCGATAACAGGGTGGAAAAGCGTCGTAAAACGATATGTTCCCTTCAAAGTCGAGTTTACTACCAATTACTACACTGAGCTGAACCATTTCATTTAAAAAAGGTGAGTGTCTGTGTGTGTTTGTCTGCTTGAAAACTGTTGATTGGCTTGTTAAAAAAATGAAGAGAAAAAATTAATTTTTTTTATTATAAATGTTAATGGATGGTTGTCATAGATGTTGATTTTTGCATCACATGTAGGTAGGTACACAGTTATGAAAAGCAATAACAGAAGTACCAGCTGTAACAGATGTATGTACACAACTGAATATCACATTAAAGCGTCATTATATTCGCGATCGCTTGTTAAAGTAATTTTTAATTTAACCCAGACCGAATGAATGCACAGTTACACACAGTGAAGGAGATGGAAGAAATGCAGAAAAATGGTAATGAGTTTTTAAATGAAAGGAAACATGTCCTGCAGCATTAACGTTTCGTTAGCGAGTAATAATGAATTTTTGGAACATTTTTTGTTCGTTGAGTGGATAGTGGAAGTAAACGTAAAAATTGATGATTATACGTACCCGTTGTGTCATCTAGTCATCTGCTATCGAAAAAACAATACAAAAATAAGCTCTGAACTATGGCGTACTCTGACCTGTAATAGCGGGAAGTTTGATCAAAACATTGAAGTGATAGATTTTGGTATTAAGCTTGCACTAACGAAACATCAATCAGTTTTAATGATTGGATAGAGCAGTTGCTAATTCGGAATGGTTGAGCCGTCTTAATGACACACGGATTGTTGGTGGGCTAGACTATTACTTCACTAGTTTATATGATTTTGGTTCTACCTTTAAAATCAGATTTTTTGTTTAATTCTATTTGTAGAGGTAAGTCAACCCATCTCAAGCCGGTGAAGCTTTGGAAAGCATAACCATAACTGTAGGATGATATAGCTTCCAACATAAACAAGAAATTTCAAAGAAAACACACGAGTAGTGTGCGACATAAAAGGCATACATCTCAAAACTATTCCTCCAAACTGCATCCTTAAATCATTCTATTTAAACCCATTTCTGGTTAATAGTACTTTACGCACCTATGGGATAATTTGGATACCTACGAAGGAGAAGTTTGCATTTCGAGCCGAAGGCGAGTGATATAATCCCTTGAGTAGATAACCAAGTTTAATCTGTAGAAACTTAACGTATTTTATCGCATACGCGCCATGTTGTGACGTCGTCGTTAAATAATTTACTTTGATTTTTCAGTGGAAATTGTTATTTCCACCATTTCGTGGTCACGTTCTTACTCAACAAAGCAGACAAAATAAGAAATTTCGGAGTGAAGTAACGTTCGATTTATCTCCGTAGAGAAACACTGCGTTGAGTAGAATCGCTCACAGAAATGACTGAATTCTCGAACGAAGTCTAATTTGAATCCTTCACCGGATTCTCACGTAATATCACAGAATGTGTTCAATGAAATGCCCAATTTTTTTTAAAACTCCACACTGTTGTCTTTCGGATTTCAATAGTTTTTTTTCCCTGAAAGGTAGTGAAAATTGTGAGGTCAGGCTCGAAGATGGGTATTTTTGGACGGGCCATGCCTGAGCTCTTTGATTGTCTACGCATTTTTTGGAGATATCTATGGGAAAATATGGAAGTGTAAATATAGCAGCAAATCATAGACACTGACAATACCAATCCAGGAAAAGAAATGCATCAAAATCGGGTTTCATAAGACTTCTTGTACTTAGGTGTGTGGTCACACTAGGGTCGCTAAGTTACCATACGATTTCATTTATTTATTCTGATATGATTTAGTCTATCTAGTTCATTTAGCTCAAGAAGTTTGTTACCTCGACTGATCGGTTCTGCGAATTCAGAAACGACGGAGCATAAAGTTGAGTACAAAGTTGACTAAAGGACTAAGCGAATTCAATGGACTACATAGAATGAGTAACCTCTTGCAATTAAACGGCACTCTTATGTGAATCTGCGCTGTCTTTAGTTATGCATTTTGAAGCTAATGATGCTCATGCTCAGAATTTATCTCTCACTATAGTTTGATTTTGTATAGATTGGCGATACTAAACGTTTGCTGATGATAGGTATTATATGCTGGCTAAGTAAGTTCGTTTATTCAACTGAACACATATGTGGTACATAGCTGCGATTTTCACCGCACGGTGTCATCGCATAGATGCACAACTGATCATAATAATAACAAAAATTAGGATGAATGACCATGCCATAAATAAATTCACCCAATTAACATTTAAATATTATACTTTGCCGCAAAGCGAAATTGTGCGCGATCAAGATACCATTTTGCATAAATTTATAAAAAAAAAAGTTTTCATTTTTTTTGTCCAACCAAAATGGCAGTACAAATTGAATTTTGCTAAATGTAATAAATTGTTGCCGAAATAAAAAATCATGTAGCCAATTAAATTCATACAAAAGTGTATTATATTGCTAATAAATAAATGATAATAAATCATTTTATGCACTCCATTGCACAAAATGACCATAAAATTCTGATGATAACAAATAACACACTGCACAGCAGCAGCAGCAAACAAAATCATCATCGCTTTGATTCAAAACTCTCTTTTGAAAATCCATTCAATTTTCAAACATATAATAACCAAATATCTACTGTATGTGGCTGTGTGTTAGAGATGTGCGCGAATCACTTTTTCGATGCCCAACTCGGCCCGTTCCCGGTACGGAATCAGGGAAAAAAACCCAGCCCGAAAACGAGCGCGATGTGTTTGTGCTCGGCTTATTCCCTCCCGCACCAGAAATAAGTAAGAAATGTTCGACCCGGAAAGAAAAATACAAGTTTAATTTGCATACCGGTCGACAAAAATTTCCGTAGAATTTGTACACGTTCTGTGAACAAAAAGATCCCGATTCAAAAAACATCCGTCGAACATAACAACACAACGCCGTCAACAGGCTTTCGCCCCCAAACCCCCTGACTGAATTACAGTTATAAACGAACACAGAACATAAATTTTTTGAAGAGAGTTTGGAGAGAGAGAATTATTTGGCGCCAATTCATATCTTTCTTCTTTTGTGTACGGTGCGTTTAGGGTACCAAACAACTCAACTACCCAGATTATGAAGCTTAGGTACGCCTAGGAACATTACTTTTATGCTATACATTGTAGCAAAATCCTTTACAGAATTTGTCCTTCACCTGGATCGAACTCGGGTTTTCTTGGTGTGCTACAAAAGTAACATCTAAATCTGGCTTTCCGTGAGATAGTGACCGAGCAGGCCGGAAAATAGTACATTTCGCATCTATTATTATGGTTATTTACTCAAGGGATTATATCCCTCGGCTCGAGATACAAGCTTCCCAAAGATCCGTAATCCAATATTTCCTGGCTTGCTTACTGAACGAAATTAAAAAAAAAACCTGACACGAAAATAGCCAAATGAGGTTTGTGCCCTACCCAGACTATTCCCCTATCGATCATGAGCGGGTACGGACCGCAAAAAAAAAACTCCCGACCGCACATCTCTACTGTGTGTATATCAAATATTAAATTGCCTTGTCGTACAGACTCATGGCAATACCACGTCCGTACGTACATCTATAAAGATGTTTTAAACAACAACAACAACAACTAACAACGCAAAAAGGAGACCAATGTTCAACCATTTATAGAGAGTGGCATTGTTGGAAATGGTCTCGTTGCTCTATTATTTATCCGAAAAACAGAATCGTATAAAGGCTGACTTCATGAAAATCAAATATAAGCTAAGTGTTGTGCATATAACAATAGATTTGAGGGTTGTTATTTTCCTAGCTACTTCTCCCAGCTGGTTACAATTTCTAGTCATTTACGATCAATCATTTCATTAAGTGAGCCATTATAAGTGAATGGTGTTGCTAATTTTGAAAGACCCAATAACAATTGAGTTGAACGTATATACCCATTTCGTACACACACATTTCATGTATTATATAACATGGATGGAGAGGGGTCATAAACAGCATTTAATTTAAATTATATTTATTAGCTCTACATTTGTGAGATTATATTCCGTGCATTATACAAGCCCTACGCTACGTATCATACACAGAATGTAATACGTTTGTGATCTATCATTTTATTAGTTGTGTCAGTCAGACGAGGAGATTTCCATTTTCTAGTAGAGAAAGAAAGAATTTTTTTCCATGCAATAACTCAATAGAATGTGTACAATGGCTACAGAGTACACTCACTCCACAACGCACCGGTCGGTATCGAGATTTTTTTTGCTGCTATGCAACAATGCGACTGGAACAACAAAATATGCAAATTTTGCTCTTTTAGAATATTGCCGATATATTGGAAATTATTGACATCGTTTCAGTGCAATTACGGGAAAAGTCACATGATTCATGAATAAAAGAACGACGACATTTCGATGTTGAGATGAGAAATTATGCATTTTGAAGCTGAGAAAATTTTAATTGAAAAATTTTATGGGCGTAAGACTTGGTGTTAGTTGTCCAGGTAAGTTCGGAATAATAGATTTCTACCTAGCTTATGTAACCCTACTACTTACGCAGCCCTACTACATAAATATGCAGCCCTAGTACTCACGCAACCCTAGTGTGACCTCATACCTTATACAAAAAGGTTGTATGAATAGTATCCATTTATGTAAATTGCTCAATTCTAAATAGTCTGCACGAAGTACAGACTCATAAAATCGTAAAGTAATCGCCCTACTCTAGTTCAAGGTCCCGAATCCATTTTCTAATCGAGATACAATTCGGTCTCCATTTGCCATTGAAATCAAACAAACATTATGGAAATCAGTCGACATTTACTCGAGTTATTCGCAAAAAACTATTAGGGCCGAGTAGCAGCCTCGATCCAAGACATTCTATTCGAACTAAATTTGCCTGACAAAATGATAAAATAATTAAGAAAATGGAGTGCCAAGTGCCTCAGTCAAAGAGCCCTACTCTGATTCAGTTTGATCAACATTCTATTGGCGCTTCATGTGCCGTCAAATGAAACCAAAATCAATGAAATCGGATAAAAGTTATGTGCAAAAAACGCTTGGGGCACTGCTTAACCTCACTCCGAGGCCTCCAAGGTCATAAAACCCTAAAATACTAAAGGCTGACAAATAGCATAATGAATCTTATAGCCCATCGTACTTTAGAGGTAGTAGCTCCCAGTCCAGTGTAAGATTCGGATTGAACGTGCAATTATTTTCCGGTTTTCTTTTGACTTTTTATATTGGCCTACCGAAGTTGAACACACACCATTAGAGAGGCAATCCACACTGAGCTATGAGCAGTTGAAAAATAAGGTGCAAATTTGGCAACTTCGGCGAACTTCTAACGCTCCCTTTACATCCAAAACGCAACTAAATTATCAACCGGGTACACCCGATTTCCACTAGTCTTACTTACCAACTTTTCAACGACACCATTTATGTATGGTTAGTGTGACGATGAATGTACTTTCGATGAGTGAGTTTGAGACTCACGCTGCTAGACCACGTCTCTTACAATTTTACAATTTATTTACATTTCGTATGTAGAGGGAACCGTTGCAAGTTAGCCACATTTCACATACTTTTCAACTGCTCATAGCTCAGCGTCGATGAGTTCTAAACCCAATAAGACATTATTTGTCCCACTAGTTGTCACCTGCTGCCAAATTGTGGTTCTGCCTCAAACTGGCAAACTTATCACTTGGCTAAAACATCAATTCGGAAGCAGGTTCGTACTTCGCCTTTATTTTTGCCGCTGCTTCCGTGTGAGTTGTGACAACTATCGCTCAAATCCTCGTTCTTAAATTTGCAAATGTGAATTGTTCGATTTTTCCATTCTGCATCGCATCGGCAAAAAAAGTGGCTTCCAACGATTCACATCTTAGTCCCATAACTGATGCGTCGATTTCAGACATATAACTTCGCATTTTACTGTAGTTTCTAATAAAATATTTAAATTAACGTGAGTTCGAATTTACGCAGTTCAACAGTGACACCGTAGTCTTGTTCAGAAATATTCGATCTCATACCAGTGAATATTGTCGTCAATTTTTTATGTTACCAAAAGAGAAACCATCGACACTATTTTAACGCAATTAACTGCAACTCATTTATTCAAGTATCAATAAATTTCAAACCATGACAATCTATTTACACATTGTGTGAGGTCCTAATCTTGTATTAATATGCCGATGGGACGACGACAAAAACAAACCGAAAATTCGCCCCTCACTAAAAAAAATTCACATCATCACATTCACAGAAAGTGCATGCTCTGGTGAAATCCCATAAATGGCATTCAATTTTATCCAATTTGGAAAGTCAGAAAGAAGGAAAAAAAATATAAAATCAACTCAAAACATCTATATCTATCTAAATACTTAATTGGTGGGCGTTCATACTTGAAACCCATTCCAGAAACATTTCGAAGAGACAGACCCTTTCTTAAGTACCAATAATATCTAGAAAAGAAAGTGCCATATGGCGTAAATAATTAGATTTAATTTCGAAATGAGATTGTAACAAATTAATATTATGTTGCTTAATACATTTATACTACGATGACGACGACGACAACGGTTGTGATGTATACGTTGGAATCGTGAGAGTTCATAAGTTCTTGTTCCATGCAGTAACAGGCGATATATAAATGTACGTAACACACATAACCATTTTCGTTTCTTTTTTGCTGGATTTCAGTGATCCGAGTAATTGTTAAATATTTGTAACGGAAAACTTATCGTTAAGGACCTCCGATGTTGTTTAATGACTGCATGGCTATTTAAATTATCTAAAAAATGACTTTGAAGAATAATTTACCGCATAATTGGTGGACTTTATTTATTGGTCGTTTCGTGTTCTCTTCCTAATATATTTAGAAATTAAATTTTAATTTGACGAGCAGCGAATCTGATGGTATAGGGTAATTTGCTTGTTGCGAGCCCTGCTCCAGTTACGAGAATGCCGAACACATTTCTACATGAAACGAATTAAGCAAACTCCGTTCCGTACCCCCAGAGTGAAATTTTAACTAGTCCGAGTTACGATCTTAGACTAATGTATGTGTCACTTCATAGGTAAATGTTTGGAAGTTTTACTCTCTGAGATTGTATGGAGCGTGGACCTGAACGATATTTCTCAGAAGTGTCACTGATTGACACTGTCGACAAGTCGATCTTTTGTTATTTCATCAGAACAATATTTTCATAGCCAGTTAAATCGAAAAAATTACTTTGTTCGCAAATGATTGACTTTATTAATTTTGGAGCTCAACAGACCGTCTTGCTGGTAACGTCAAGGATATTTGCGGTAGTCACAGCAACCATTACCCGACTACAATCAATTGTAGACAAGGCAATCGAAGGCTTAGAAAAGCAAGCTAAGGCCCAAAGGCTAATGTGAGTTACTCTAAAACAGATTTGGAGGACGCTTTAATACAAATCAAGGATGGTCGTCAGGCCTCTTGTCAATGTGAAATTCCAAGGAGACCATTACAAAACCGAATCCATAATCGCACCAAACAGTCGGTGAACCGAGCAGGACGACCGATCTAAGAAGAAGACGATATCGTCATTTGGCCGGACCATGTTACAGAATATAGGGACAATTGTTGAGTTTCTCTTTCACGTTCAAATAATATGTGTTCTTCGACAGCACCAAAAATTATCGGTGCGAGCTCTAGAAGGAGTATCCGCTGCTAGCTGAAAATTTTCCAAAACTGACATTGGAGGCTGGTTCAAAAACATTGTCAATTATTTCGAAGGGAAAGGCATGTCGATCATACTGACAGACGCAGATTCGATAACCGACAAAGAGAAAAAGGTACTCACAAGCAAGGAAAGAATGTCGGCAGAACATCGAGATTCAAAAGAAAAGAAGAGACTGAAACCGGAAGACTAGCAGTCTCAATTCAGTTTAAGTTGAGTTGACTTTTAAATTGAAGACACTATTGCTGAGTCTAGACAGCCCTGAGCCTGAATAGTCCAGAATATGTGTCCATTAATTTTTATGTCAGCTTGAGATGTCGAGGAAACGTGGCCCAAAATGTTAAATATCTGTATATGCCCCACGTCTCCTCGACATTACCTATCCAATGAACACACTCGCATTTATTTCCAGCGTATCACCACACGCCAAGCTGACATAAAAATAAATGGACACCTGTTCTGACCTATTCACGCTCAGGGCTGTCTGGGCACATATAAAACCGAAGTCCATATAATAGGTTCGACGGAGGCAGTTCCACTTTCAAAAAAATCCCTCTATTCGGTTTTTCAACAACGTTGATTTCCTGAATATGTCTCCAGCCGATGTTGTCTAAGATGCGTTCTTCGAAGTTCTGAATCCTAACAGAAATAGACACTCTTTTTGCAGAACACAACTTTCGGAAGAAGCACATGACATCACCATAGATAAAAGTCTATTACTACTCATGAAAGCGACAATAATGTAGTGAAAGAAATCAAACCAGAACTTAAGGCAAGATAGGATGGCTAGTCCCTGCTAAGCTGATCATATTATGTAAAAATTAGACTTCACCTTCACACCTACTCAACAATGTAACTTCGTCTCCTTTCCTGCAAACGAATAACCAACCAATATCACTGAACGAGGTACAAATACATCCGAATCTGGCAAGAAACAACTACAATATGGAAGATGAAAACGAAGACAAGAAACTCCGGGCTGATTTTGTTTGTAATAACGTCACACACACTCACATCAATTATTGTAAGAAAAAATAAGCTCATTTTATGAGCCTCGTTAGCTTTGAAATTGTGGTCAGAACAAGTGCAAATGTAAAACAAGAACGACCAATTCCTATCCTAATCAATCAATTTCTCTTTATAAATGATCATTAGTTCAAGTTTTCACAAATTTCATAGTTAATGATCACAAAATTGACTTAAATTTAAATTCATTGCACACCTTTTCGATATTATTTTTCTCGTTGCCTTATCTCGTTTCGTTCGAAATAATCTTAATTTTCGATCGAAAACAGCTCTTTAAACCCATGTGTGAAACCACACGTATTATAATGCGATAGACGAAAGATCGATATAAGAGATAGGGATTATACTCTGATATTTACAAAAAAGAAACAGCTTTTCCACTGTGACCACACTGTCAAGGTAACAGTTGAAGGTAGGATGGGATAGAATTTATAGTGAATAAGGACCTAGGGCACTTCCATGTTAGAGAGAAAGTTATTTTATTCACCATCGATGAGTGTTTTACTTCGGATTCATTTACTGGTGGTGACTTTACTAGAAGTGGTGGAATCTGGGACTCATAGGCAGTGAGTCCGCGCTCTACAGATTGAGCCACATGTACCCTCAATCTTGAAGCTAGTAATTTACCCGTACTTATCTGTCAGAATTTATTTTGAAAGTTTTTAGGATACGTCTCGTAGCTAAGCGGTCTGCCGGAGAGAGATCTCCAATGGCAACATTTTATACTAAAACAAAAGAGTTCCGCTAATAACTGAAAAAAAACTGCCCCTAAACTAACAATCCTCCGACCATTCCTCTGTATCCCTTTCGACCGATTATACTGACGTATTCGAATGCGTCGTGTTTCAAAACGCATAAGAAAGACGTCCGCATACGTTGTATGGTACGGGGCTAAACGTCTTTGAATGAACACTATACAATATACGTACGATCAAGTGTTAATTTCATATGCGGTCATAAAAGTACATATAAATTACCAGAAACATGAAAAAAACCAACCGAAACGAAACAAAATTGTGACAGACCTTTCTTGTCGTTTTCCTCGTAAACATTTTTACGTTATTCGAATATAATATCAATTTGGAGATTATTATTTCTTAAGAAATTTGATATCTTAAATGAATATATTTATTCTTAGAGAGTCTCTTGAACGGAGAAAATTTATATGCCGAAGAATTTCATAATGTCTATATCAATAATTTTAAAGTCCATGAATAACCGAAGAGAAGAGATCCGTACGAAGCTGGAGGTCCGCAACATTTAATTGTTCTTGAAAGCCTTTTACATCTAGAAGTTGTGTAACAACTTTCAATCTACCCATTCAAACTTAGACACAGCATAGTAAATGGTGACAATACAAACAAGCCATAACCAGGGCTTCAGATGCTCATTTGTAGCTATGGAGTTCAAATACTGTTGTATGTTATAGGTAGGCTTGAACAGTTCTTGGGTATGGCCTTGACTCAGGGAGGACCGGCCAAAATATCTTCAGCTTCGAGCTTGAACTCACAATTTAACTGTACTTGGTTGGTGGTTCCAAATTACACCATTATGCTATTGTCTGGTGATTATGAAATGTACGCGCTGATGGCATGCCGGTGTATAGTCATTTTTATGATGATGATGTTGAGTTGGTTGATGACAGGGATTCTGTGGTCTGCTGCTTGCTCTTCTCATCAAAAACTCAAACTCTGCAGCTGTTTGCATGCCTTCTGGTGCTCTGCTTCCGCTTTTCTCTTTCAAAGTGACGCTATGGCACTCGAGACTAGTCAGTCCTACGCAGCTAGTTTCTCTGTCTTTTCTTGCTAATTCTTAAATTTTTTTGTTACCCAATATGCCAGAGTGCTCAGGTACCAATTTTAGATAAAAGTCATTATTCTTCGATAAGAGTTCTTTGACGCTGTCTACACTTCAGAACTGATTTAACCCTCAATTTGCAAGAAGACAGCCGCCTTGCTGTCTGCACAAATTATTACTCTTTTACCGTGTACTTAAACATGAGTAGCTTGTTCATGAAAGTGAGCTGCCGTTAGTTCATACCACAATTTAATAGGTGTACCATAGGGCACCATGCTCTTCAAACTACAGGAACATGGGCCGAGAATGGGCATTTTTATGAAACGTGGGAACTGTTCATCTATAAAGGAACAAAAATTTGATAATCACACACTGATTTTTGTGAATAAAGTTTGTGGACAGAGTCAGTGCGCGAGATCATATCCATGTATTTAGGTATTCAAATTCGCCGCGTCACAGCCGTAATATCAGACCCACAAGACCCTCGTACTCCGTACGAGCTAAGAAAAAAGTCAATTACAAGTATAACTGGTATATCAATAACAAAACGCACCAAAGTATTTAATGTTTATCACATATAAATCAGTTAATTTAAGCATTACAAATTGTTTTTCGAATTTTTATGGCGTTTTTATTTCTTTACATATTGTTTTTAGAGCGTTTTCCAACCTAACCCAATTTTATTTTGATTTTTTCTTTTTATTATTGATAGTTTAACCCCTCTCCCATAAAGATTAGTTACTAATGTGCAGCTATTTATTAACTCTACGGACACAAAATTCCAGCCATTTTTCAAAAATTAGTTTATTTTTCTGTGTGAAACTGAGCCTGACTGAAAATCAAATATTTATTTTGTCCGATATTATAATCGTCGGTCATGCTACATTTAATTTCAATTAAATTGATCTATGGATATACAACAGTGCATTCATATATATAGGTATACGTTTGGTCTGATTTCGACAAAATTGTACAGCTGATTGATATGACTGACCATACGCAATAGCATTTACCACACGCACAATTCAATGAAAGAAATTGTAGGATACTTTCGTTATGGGTCATCAGGTATGTGCATGAAAACAGTCAATTGAATTCAATGGTTCTTGCGGTGGACACAAGCAACACACCATTATATCGTCGATTATAATCGGTTTCAGTTGATTTTGTTAATGCGTTCATTAAGGGTTTCCGTTTTTGCAATGCACCAATTTACGCAGCCTATACATTTTCCATTTCTTCATTCTCATTTTATTTATCATTTCTTCAGTCAGAAGTACGCAGTTTTTCCGTTATTTGAACGTAGCAATTACTGAATGCAGCACTAACATTTCATTTTTGGTTTTGGATTGTACTGGCGTCAACGCAACACGAAAAACACGTCCACACTGATTGTATTAATCAGTTTTGGATATCTAGTGCCCATTCGACTTCTATGCTACTTCATTATATTGTTACTGGGGCTACTATAGTCAATAATAGTTGCATACAATCAGTGTGGACGTGTTTTTCGGGCTTCTCATTCTAGTTTTATACTTATTAGGACATACAGACATCAAAAACCACATAGGTTGTGGATTTACTAAAATCGAAGTTTTGCTTTCGAGTAGAGGGACAACATTCACTAAGTTCTTGAATAAATTTCCCAAACCGGTCACTATCATGGCATGTGAGGTATCAATTTAAAGGTATGACCACTCTCTATCAGGGCATACACTCATCTAAGAATTAACATTCACCTAGTGAGAGATATCACTTCTTGAAGTTCATCAAATTTTCCGGTCCTTGGCCCGAAAATTCTTTATGTTATTTTCCAACAGTGGTTGAGTACATATAAGATGTCTGTGTATGCCCCACGTCTCCTCGACACAGGGCCGTAGCTAGGTAGGTGCTAGCGGTGCCGAGCACCCCCAAAAATGCTCTAGAGCACCCTCTGGAATATTGCTGAAGTTAAAAAATTCAACTCATTTATTTCATTGGCGCAAGCATTAATCTTTCCTCTCCTCGAGAATTTGTTCTACACAAAATTGAAATCAAAAACAAATAGTTCAAAATAAGAACTTGAAACGTATCATCTAAACAACACTTTCTGACAAAGAAAGTTGAAACTCTCGCTAGCTCGCTACTACTTTATCAATTCTGTACTTTTTTGCTCTGATTCTGAGTCTGTGTCTACGCGGCTTTAACAAAATCATTGACTTTCAAAATTAAATACATTTTTCTGAATATTGTACCGATAGAAAAATATTCTAAGTTCTTAGCAACTGACGAAAAAAATTGTTTCTTAATCAACATTAGAATTCGTAGTTAACTGTTTTGAGAGGAAACTAAAAAACCAAAAAACCAG
>JANTFA010019119.1:0-15985 GCA_026413405.1 Phytosciara flavipes | reverse complement strand
AAATAAAATTCTCAAAGTGTCGAAATACGTAGTCTCACCTATTGTTCTCTGAGACGTGAGACTACGTATTTCGACACCTTGAGACTTTTATTTTTACTTGGGTACTCTTTTACGTATTTCCTCTCCGATGCTATTATCACTGTTCACCTGTGACCCAAGGTAAACGAAGCTGTTAACAGTTTCTAAGTGTTTTCCATTCATCTCTTGTGCATGACTCGCTGGTCTGCCACTAACAGACAATGAAGTATTCACGTACTTGGTCCTTTTCTCACTGACTTCGAGACCGTACTCAGCATCCTTCTTTTCAATGAATTTTTTCTCAACGATACCGTTCATTCCGTTCGATCAAGTCTAAGTCGTCAGGGTATCCTAACAATTGACTTAACATTCTGAAGATTGTACCGCTGGTTCCCAGTGGGAACTTCCCACATTGTTTTCTCTCACCACATTCTCGAGAACAATGTTGAAGAAAAGAACGTCCAGTCCACCGCTTTGTCTGAGTCCTTCCAAAGCCTGAAAAACTTCACAAAGATTGTTTCGGGCTCTGACCCTGGCCTCTACATACGACAATGTCATTCTAAATTCTAAACAGATCGATAATTTTTTTGGGGTAACCAAATTCACCCTTATAGCATTCCACAGATTCCTCCAACGCCGAAAGACTCTTTCGATTCCTGCGCATCGTGCGAGCCTCACAAAGAATGAGCCGAAGAAAAAGAGGCAGCAACATAAATAACAAAGCAAAAGTATAATTATATTTGTAACATAAAAAGAAATATTGGCGCAGGTTTTACCATACAATATTGCATTGTATATATTGACTTCGATGACAGTTTGAACTTCAGAAAAATGATCGAACGGTGATCTTTCAACAAACAATAGAAAATGTGTTGGACTTATGAATGATTTGTTACGAACGCGGATATAAAATGAAATATAATGACAATTTAGCTAAGGCGTACACCGTTTTCTTTCATCGTCTGTATTGTGGGACTCGAAGAAATTGTATGCAGCTGATAGATTTTGCACTTTTGGTCAATCGAGAGTTGCGGGACAAAGGCAATTTGAATTTGAAAATTTACTTCTGTAAAGTAAACGTAATTTCATCAACGTGAACTGGCAGATGGCAAAATCATTTGTTATCAAACAGGACGACTGTACATTAAGCGATTCATTCTTTCGTATTTCGTTCCTTATATAGCCAAGTTATGTTGCATCTAATGAAGTACAAGATTTTACAGAAAAAGATCAAAAGAAGTACTAGATTCGGTCGGTGTTGTGCTAGAAGAATATTGTTGCTGTTTTGTCATGAGAACATACTTTGTTGCCACGAATTCAATTCCCATCCCAATTCAATGTTAAACATTCCAAACGCCTTTGAAGAAGAAATGCGATTCCATCCATTTTCACCTTTCTTCTCCGAGCCTCGATCATCGTGTAATTTATTGATACTAAAATCATAACCAACCAATTTTATGCTTCTTATCTAATGTTTGTTTGGGCTCTCAGCGTGTCTTTTATCGCTTTTATATGGCAGATAAACCTTCCCACAGCACTCAATAACATGTTCAAACATAATCCGTTTGTTTTATGATGGATCGTATGTCAATTTCTCGGAGTGCACACTGTCTGTTGTAGTTCCGTTGGATATGGAATGATCAAATTCATAATGCCAACACAACTTTTGGGATTCAATGGCCAAGCGTTTGGTTCAGACTCACACACATTTTGTATCGACTCATTTCTTTCAACAATATTATTGTGTAAGACGATCGTCTAAGCTGCGTGTATTTATAAATTTTTGTAAACATTTAAATGTTGAGGAAAATCAGTAGAAAGTTAATAACAATCAAATACAACACCAAAATCAAGCATTAAATGTACGTTTATGCAAAGATTTATAGTTTTGAATGTGAGATATTTGTTTTTGAATGCTAGGAAAAAAATTCAAACCAAATAAAATTCAACTTAAACAAAATAATGCTAATCGTTGTGCGGCAAGATTGTCTGATTGCATTCAGTGAGACCCTGACAGATTTACGTAAATTTCAACATTCAATCTGTCACTTCTTTTGTAACCAAACTTTAAGTTCAAAATTGCAATTTTTAAGTCACCGCTTACCATTATAAGAGATTACTAAGTATCATCATCATCGGTCTTCTTACACTCATCGTGGAGCATAGAACGTCCACCAAATCTCGCCATCGTACTCGATTCGTTGCGAGCGCCTTGACCCATTCTCCCTCGGCTACTCTCTCTTCTTCGACGACCGTTCGCTTCCACGTGATCCTCGGTCTTCTTCTCCTTCGAGTTTCCTGTGGATTACAGTCTAATACGGTCTTCGCGATATTTTCCACACCTACAGCTTACCTCATTTTTTCATTACAACTGTTGTATGACCCCCTAATGACTTACATTGTAGACAACCAGGCAGACAACACTTCTGCTCTAGCCTTATTGAATGCTTTCCTGGTGCTCATTAAATTTCCGCCTAAAGTTATACTCAGATATTGTACATATTGTACTGTTGGATGCAAGCCTCCCCTCCCTCCTTCCATTTCGATCGATCCATCGCCACTTGTCGCCTGCTGTTAGTTTGATTGAGTTTCTCGGAGAAACTTTCTCCATCGTTCTGGTAGTTTGATCGTTTCGTTGGTGGTTTTGAGATCATGATTATTTGCGTCCAAGGCTCGCCTATCATTCTCGCGGTATGTGCCCAGCTCCACTTTAGAAACGGTATTCTTTCCTTCTTTTTGTTTTTTCGCCGGTGGCAATGGAGGTTTCAGACTGTCATTCATTTCGCTTTCGAAGATTAGCCTGAATTTCCCAAATGCTACCCATCCTAGACCCATCCTGCAGTTCACTTCAACAGTGTGAAGGTTCGTTAAGGCCAGTAAACACCTCAACGTCAACTACCCAGATTATGTAACTTGGATTCGCTTGGGAACGTTACTTTTATGCTATATATTGAAAATATCAGAATTTGCCTTCACCGGCAATCAGCTTGGGTTTTTAGGGTAGAAGGCGAGGGGTTAATCATAATTGGAATTATTGTGACAGTACGAAGAGTGGAAATTTTGAAATTGCGTTTATGTATCACAGTGAACTATAGTTGTTCTCGCCTCCTCGCCGTACTCGGCAGTGCTGAAAATAATAAAAAGATTCATTCGGAGATGCTTGGAAAATGTCTAAATTTGAAATATGTAAACACAAAACACTGATCTGAATGTATGAGACTCGTTTCTTCTTAGATGCAACTCGTTTCAATCATTATTTACAGCGATTTCTTTACTGCCCTATTCCTACTAACATTTCTTTAGCGTAAACTTACCATTTCATGCGTTTACCTCGTTCAAACCGGCAATATAATTCATTGAAAGTATCGACATGTTGATCTAGTTTTACTTTGGAGACATCATTGATATGAACATGCATTTAACTAGAAAGCTTTATACAAGCGACCTTGCCTATTGAACAAAATTGGGAAAGCTGAACGGCAAAGCAAATGTTTATTTTTCGTTTAAAAAAGCATTTTTCTGAAATGAGGCTATTCAATACACACACATAAACGTCTGCAAATCGAAACACCCGCATTCATAAAGTAATGCCGTTGCAATATACGATATTTATACCGAACAAATTAACGTTTAAAAACGCAACAAATTTGCACACGAAAAAAAGTGTGTTTTTTTTTGTAAATAGAATAGCCTCGGAAATTTTGCGAAATATTTTCAAATTGTTAAGCACAGCTGAATACGGCTAAAATCGAATTGTAATAAATGCAAATATGTTTTGTCCAAGATGCATGTTCATAAAGCTCGAAATAGGGAATTTCTCAACAGAGCGCACTCCACTGTACTTAATACCTGGCTGTGTACACCAGCCGGTGTTAATATGGTAAAATATGCCGTTCAACGTTCATACGTGTACGAAGAATCAGATATATGTGAATGGTATTTTACACAAAGGTTATCACAAGTTGCGACACCTTTTAACTCACAGTCGATCACGAATGCACCGAACTCATGTAAAAGTTCAGTCATTCGAACTTAAATTGAGGGACTGTCCATAAATGACGTCCACCGTGATAGGGGAAGTGCGGGAAGAAAATTTCGAAAAATAGAGCCTATTTTAGGCCTATGTCGTACCATATTCATACGACACGATGAGGCTTTTTAAAAGTTGTTGAACAATACCATCGGCTTTGAAACGGTGGACTTGTAAAGCTCTCAAAACATTACTGTGGATGGTAAATGTTTTTTGTGCAACCACTTTTTTTCGGTCTGCGAAAGTCACATCTGCAGATTGCAATTTAATTACGCTCTGTGCGAGAGCCTAACTTCTTTTTAAAATGCCAATTATCATTCACTTACTAGCGTTCTGGAACTAAACACTTTCTCATCAACACAATAACGCTTTGTAAATATTTGGTTGTTTCGGTTGTTTCCTAGTACATTCAACCTGTATGCGCATTGTGAGCAAATAATGGAATTATCGCTTAATGCTAAATCAATTGTATCCGACTCCGACTGTTTCCTAAGACCGTTTACCAAAATATCTTTGGAAATTACAGTCTATTTCGAGCAAGCATTTTGGTTTGCACATATTCGACAATTCAATGAGATATTTAGCCAGCAGTGATATTAAAATGCTATTTATGTTCATTTCGCTTGAAAAGTCACACGTTCTTTTCGGTAAGTTAATTCATAAATTGTAATAATAGAACCTATGAAGGTGCTCGGTACAAAGATCAACTACGTTCAGACAGTATGGGACCGTACACGAATGACACCACGCTGCAAGGGGGAAGGGAGTGTCCTATGAAACGTAGCAGTCCAAACAAATTTGGGACATATTCGACTCTTTTTGCGTGACGCAGGAGATCAAAAACTCAAGAAAATAGCGTTACGTCTGTTGGCTAATTTATGACTTCTCATTAGGGTGCTCGTATTTGGAATGATTTTTGTTAAACAGTATGAAGTAGAAGATTTGATATATGAACCAGCCGAAAACAATTTGATTAAAGGAATTCTTCGAATTCGCATGAGGATATATTTCGGGGATTAGAATTGGGATAATTGAGCGGCATTTTTCGACTAGAAATCTAGTGTCATATGAACTTCCAGTAGTGAATCATAGATGGAGCAGATAGTAATGGTTGTGGCGTAATGTTATGTGTTTTCGGTGTGCCAATTCATCAGAACTACCTGGCTACTAACATAATTCATAGACACTATTAATGATTAATAGCGAATACTTAATCACCTAAGGATTAGGAAAAGCCAAGTATGATTGTTCACTCGAGTGAAGATCGGAGATCGAGCCAGGAATCCTTGGCGTATGAGTCCATAGATCTGCAAAGGTAGCTACCAGGCACGGGGTACAATGGTCACTGGTGGACGGTGTCAACACGCCCGTCTTCTGTCACTTCATTAGAACAATATTTTTATGGGCAGCTAGATCGAAAATTTTATTATTGTAACACATGACCGACTTGTCAGCAGTTGCCATCGCTCGAGGAGCAGATATTCATAGAAAATCCTTAGAAAATCAAACAAAACGATAAGAATCATCTGAAAATCCTTAGAAAAGGATTCGAAATTTCTCAGAAATCATCATCGACAAATATGTACCCCTCATCGCTAATATTTGCGAAGCGGTTCTCATGACAATGATTCACACCACACATTTTGTTTCAGTGCTGCCATCAGATTAAAATCACTAACAGCTCAACCAGTATGCCCTTTCTTGAGTCGATTGTGGGTTCTACACGCCATCACGTATTTGAAAAGTAAGCCACACTATTGGCTGACTCGAGGGCTGATTCAAAAAAGTGTATATTTGTCGAATTGTTAGTGGATTTAGTCTGATGGCAGCACTGAAAAAAAACGTGAACAGTCCCTTAATAAAAACTATACTTTTGGCGGTAAAATACGAACGTTCTAACATCACTCTAATTGTTCCTATTTCTACTTACAATGAAGTCTACTTACCACTTTACGTAATACGAAACATCAGCAAGTGGCAGGTGATTTGATCGACGATTGTGTGGTTTCGATTCCAAAGAAAAATAGCTTTATGTCTCTGACAAAATGGTTTGTTATTGTTGTAATTATTGTTTCTTTTCGTTTGTTTTAATTTCGTTTTCAACACAACCAACAGTCCAAGCATAATAATTAATTAAACTTGGACTTATTTCTATAAAGAAATTTTAGAAAGTTATGTAACCGCCGAAAACAGCGGTGTTGTGAATTCACAATTGTAATTTGTAATAAAAAAAAATGTTTTGGGAACCTTGTTGTTTGTTTGTTTGTAGTCTTTAGTCTCTGTAAAAGTTATTAGAGGCTCAAATTAAGTTTGTCTTAGTTGGGGCTATTTATCAATAACTGTTTATCTATTAGATGGAGTTGATTTGAAAATCATGCAATTCAAAAATTGAAACTCGTATAACAAGACAAGTAAATGAAGAAATCGCAGCCAAAAATTACACATTGATCGTTTTATTATAACATTTTATAATTAAAAAGGTCATTCGCTAATCTGGTTTTTTTTCTCCGTTTTGTTTATTTTATTTTTTTAGTTTTTGTTTTTTTGATTTCTTTCATTCGCGGTCTACATTTTTGTTTCAACAGAAGTTGATCGGCGATTCATTTAAAATATTGATAAGGAAATGTGATTGTTTCGAACAGGTTTCTGATAAGAGTTTGGAGGATAAATGGAAAAAAGTTTGGATTAGCGAATACCAACAGACATGTCTCTGATTCAGACATTGTTTGTGATTTGATTATCCAATCAATTAATCTTGTTTAGCAGATGAAAACACAGATTCTTGTACTTGTGGTTACGTACTCAGTCTCTAACACATAACAAACCAAAAAATCAAAATTAAGAATCTAGTCCTTCACTTGATGAATTTCGGATGATTTGAATTGTGTGAATTAGAAATACAAACCACAAACAAATTCCATATATTAGAAACATGTCGGCATTCACTTGTCATCGACTGTGATTTATTCATTTGCCATAAATAAATTTTGAAATAATTCTTTTTGTGAAGAAATGATGTCAAAGGAGTTCAAATATTGATGGCCTGAATTTTGAGAAAACCGTGGACTTGAAAACAGCATGTTGAGCATTTGAATCATTCGCATACCTTTCTTAGTGTTTATAAAAGAGAATGAGAATGCTGGCGAGTTTGGCAATGTATGCTCAGATAACGATATCATAGGACCGGAGACTCCCAATTTCAGAAGTAACAAGAAAATGATTGGTTGCACAATGGTTACGACAAGAACATCAGCAACTATGGACTTCTGATCAGTGAGACATGCATACAAAGCTTTTAGATCAGTTCTATCGCGTTACTAGATCGACAAACTCCCGATTCGGAACTTAGGCGAGTAGTTGATGCAATTACGAAATTCATGTCAAAAACCGTAAGGTTCCAGTGACAGAGTCGGCAAGGGTCAAGGTCAAGGTTAAAAACAAAGGAGCTAAGACCTGTATCTTCGCTTCCTCCTGATAGGCTGGAAGCCTCTCACAACTCCAATCTATCTATCTGGTGACAATCGAGCTCATGTGAGTACCGAGGTACCCGAAAAAGGGTTGTTCCCTCCTTGGATTTGACCTGAAGTGTACACACATCTTCAAAATTATTCGTCAAAGCTACAAAACCCAACAAAACTCTCAAACAGAAATTAAGTGGGGGTTTCCATTCGTCCTCTTTTAAGAGGAAACTTCCTCTTTCTTCGTCGAATTCTTTGCTAAAATTCTAAGTTAGATTATTGAGTGGAACATCGATGCTTCCTGAGAAACCCGCAAATGTCGAATCGCTGTTTCATTGCATAAGCACTGAGATACGACGGTAAATTTCCACCAGTTTTGATTGATGGCTGCTTACAATTCCTCGGGTACTAATAGGATGCCACTAATTATAATGAAGGGAAATCACAGCGCTTATACAATAGGAAAACATTCTCCACAATGCAGTTGTCCTACCAAACATAATCACACCTACGTTGTTCATGTTGACCTATCGACCCGAAAAGTAATCAATATCTCTCCAATATTTAAAGACTCAATTCGATTAAATGCAACGATGTTGTCGTCAATTCGTTGATGATTGAGTCTCTAACATCGAAATGTTAATCTTGAATGTCTGTCATGTATTAAATACCTTGCAATGTATCATTGCACAGGTGATACATACCTCACGCTATTAAAAGCCATGTGCGTTCAGAAATCTCACTGCAATTTTTCATAATTATTGCTACTATGACCACAAAGGTCGAGAGTATCAATTACGATTCAACGAAACGAAGATGCCATAAAGGTTTCCTGAATCGATTGAGTAATGTTTTCGTACGAATTTTATTGATTCATATTCACAATTACTTCGGTTGCTGTATATGCATGGCAGCGAGTGCCTTGACGGTGAGACAGTCTAGAAAAAACGTTCTCCCTTTCACATTGGAAAAATCGTCCTAATTAACGTCGGGTACGCGGAGCTTCGGTCTCTTTTTTTATGGTCAATTTGATCCGATTATCGCATCTAAAAGAGATGGATTGGTTGTTGTCAGAGCGCTTTGTATCACGTTGATTAATTGCAATTTTTAAGTACATCAAGCTAAATCAGTGGTCAAGGATGTTATTTTCCAATGAAAGATATAAATTTTCATTTCCATTCATTTTTGTGAAACAAATTACACTAACCGCGCACCGTCTATGATACAGAGTGATTAAGTATTTTATTGTTTAAATTAAATCAATGGATGGAAGGTCACGATTACTGTGTGATTATGTGGTCCATAAAGCATACACGTATGCTAAGTGAGGTATGTGTAGTCAGCTCATTATGCATTGTAGTTTGCCTATAAAGCCAATTTATTTCATTCATTTTTGGAGTCATTCGGGAAAAGATTTCACTGCAAAAGCCATACACAAAGCTGCCAACAAAATCCATTTCCCGTTCATTACCTTGAGTCAGACGATGTGATTTTCTTATTTATTTTGATAAAATTACCCAGAGAGACTATCTGTCCTATTTGCATTTTTATGTTTTTATTTTGGTTGTTGATTTGTTAAATTCCGCAAAATATTTTATTTATTAGGCGACAGAGTCTCAGTCTCTGACTGTCCATTTTTTCGAAGGTAAATGTGCACAGCACATTAATCTCATACTGCTTCGTCATTATATTATACATCACAGATGGTGAAGAAAATTTTTTTTTCTCCATTCGTTTCGCGCAAAAGTAGTGACGTTGACTGTGGAATGCTGTAGACTGGTTTCATTGGAATTTATTTATCGACATTGTGTTTCACTTGGAATGGTGACACAATTTTTAATGGTGATGCAAAGGCCCTATTTTTGAGAGAAATAATCAGATGCGTAATTTTACATCAGTGGCTGCAGACGTAGAGAGCACGCAATATGGATGATAGGCATGGTTTATCACAGTAAAGCGACATGATTAATATGAGAACGCACTGCAAACCAGTGATTAGCTATGATTAACCGCAACTCTTCACGACTATTCGCAGTTTTGCCACGTTTGACCTGACTATGGTGGTTAATCATGTCAATCTGAGAGTAGTTTTCCTCTCGGATATTTCAGTCTAACTTGTCCTCCTTCATAAGCCACCGAATATTTCTTATGTTCATGCTTGTATCAGGGCTATGCCAAAAGAGTAGTTTTTTCTGGTGTCAATATAGGGTGGCCAGAAATAGAAATTCTTCGACTTCGAAGGTTTTAAGCTCACACAAAGTATTGTTTTGACTCAAAGCCACTAGAGAAAAGGTTATGAAATGCGGAGAGTTGAAGTTCGAAGACGCCATCTTTCACAATGTCCAAGGGAGGGATTTTCAAATAGCCAAAATATCGTTTTCGAATTTCCACTCCTCGCGCTTTAGTCAAAAGATAACCCTTTTCTCCAGTGTTTTGAGTCAAAACAAAATTTTGTGTGGGGTCAAAACCTTCGACGTTCTTTCTGGCAACCCCAATATTTTCTGACCTCCGGTTAAAAAGGCAGATGTTATATGCACCCGGGTGCGAATAGTGCATAAAACAATAGTGTAATATATTGTCTTCGTTGCCATTTGTAAAAGTAAAAATCAAAGTTCTGCCTTGCCATTTACTGCCTTCGTTGCCATTTGTAGAAGGAAGAATCAAAGTGATTGCATACGAAACAGTCACGGCGTTAAGGGTGCAAATAGTGTATATTACACTATTCGCACCCGGGTGCAAATAGTGCAAATAATATTATTCGCACCCGGGTGCAAGTAGTCACTTCGGGTTAAAAAACTATTCTGTTCATATCTTTCGACCTACGCGTTATGGTAAAAACCTTTCGAGATAACTTTCCGGAAAAGAATTGAAATCGGGCCTATCTACACTAACAACGGCATAATCTAGATTTAAGACAAAGAAGAATTGAATTCCAAGAATTGTCACATATGGGCTCGAAATTGAAAGCAGCGTTATGAGAATTTGACCTACTTCATGCTGTTGGACAAGTTAGCTTAGATATGTAAGATCTCGATGGGATCAATAACATTCTGCCTGTAGTCTGATTTATTCTAACCTATAGAAGTTTTTGAAAAACAGAATAAAACTCGTGAGATCAATTTACCACACTAGACGGGTATAAATTCGCAAAGAAATGACAAATCTCGTTAAATAAAAAGAACACAAAAAGCAAATAATTGAAACAAAAACGGCAGACCTTGACTTACCAGCAAAAAAATCTAAATCACACATAAAAGCAAGCCCATAACTTCCATCAGATGAATCGTGAAAGATCTCCGGTATGTGATGTGTACGTGTGATCTGCCGGAATAATCATTATTTTCCATTATACAATCGTCTTGTCGTGTGTAACAAAACGATTTTGGTTTATTTATTAGCTTTTTTTACAGCAAACGGCAAATTATATCTGGACGGAGGAATTGCTTGTTTGGATAACATGTATGCTAATTATGTGATTGACTGCTTAATAATGTGACTGATACAAATAGGTATGGGTTTTAAAAACGAATAAATATGTGAAGTGATGAGACCCGATCAGCGTAGTGAACGAAATATAGTTTCAATTTGCTTTGAACTGCCTTGACATGGCATACAAATTTAAATTTTAGTGCGGAATGTGGAATTTATTTTGATTTCGATCTGTTGAAAATGATTACATCAAATCAAGTAATAGATTTGACTACCTGTCCTAACTGATATGACTCTGTGGGAAAGGTTGTAATGATTTGTACCAAGATATAATGGTATTGCAGTATCCACCAGGCGCCTCAGGCGGTATAAGATTGCCTAAAATTAGAAAACTAAACGGCCACTTGTACATCGGTAATTCACTGCTGAAATTAACACCTTGAAGATCAGACGAAACATGAAAATTTGTTATATAAATATTAATGACCACCGGTCGGTCAGAAGTGTGTACACCGCGCGGTGTACCTACACTACACGTCATAAATGTATAATTAACAAACTAAACAATTTTTATAAAATCATTTTTGATATGTTTCATATGCTAAGCAGTCTTGTGGTTATTTGAACACCAGTGATTAGAGCGTAGAGCCGTTTATGTAAATTCCGGTCGACGAAGGAACTGGATTCACGCCCGCCCGAATAAATTTTCTTTTATAATTTTATCTCTCTACATAGTTTTTATCAGCTCTTCAATTAGCGATGCCATCTATTATGTACGCCAATATTTGGCAAAAATATAAAATGAAAGCTTTTGTGTTGTTGTTCTCTTCTCGTTTTGTGTATCAATCATGTGGATCCATGTGTTGAAAAGACACAAAATCACATAATTTGATTTTTATCTTCAGTTTAATAGGCTTTTCGAATCTTAGGATTTGGATCGACAGCGTGCGTTCATTACCATAACCGGTTGAAATGCCGATAAAAATTGGATTTTGTTGCACAAATGAGCTACTTTTGAATTAAACTGATGGAAGTAGCATCCCAATCGAACTTTTAGAAAGATGGTTGAACACCTGACGTTTTTATCAAGTTTTTCTTGGTGTATTACCATACAGGAGGAGTTAAGGTATTAAGAGTGAATTTGCGAATTATTGAACAAAGATGTATGAAGTCGAAATTGAAGCCATCTCCGCTTTATTTGATGGATTCAATTCCGAGTAACTAGTGAAAGAACTTTTCAACCAAGACGCCTTACTTTAGCTGCTAGGACTCGCGATGTGTTTGCATGTAGCTGTGTATGCGTGAGCACAAAGAGTGGAAAAATTTACAGTACAAGCAACCAGACCATTTCGTAGCAGATACGACGTAGCTCATTTGAATTGATTAAATCATACAGAAGAAAACTATCAAAACTGATAGCTACCAGAACAGATAACCAACTACCAGAACAGATAACTACCAGAACAGATAACTACCAGAACTGATAACTACCAGAACTGAAAACTTGGGAGTAGAGTGACCTCTATGTGACATATTATCAAATGGTTTGATGGCTTGTTGTGAAAATTGTGGCACTCTTTGTGTTCACGCTTGCCTGCTATAAACATACACATCGTGAGTCCTAGCGGCTAAAGTTAAGCGTCTTGGGGAAAAAGCGGTTCGACGAATTTTTCAAAATTGTAATGTGGTTTCAGTCATGAACAATTGAAGTCGGAGATGGCTTCAATTTCGATTGGTTGAAGATTTCCCAAATTCACTCTTAAGATGTGAGCCAATCTTTACCTGTGAGAACTGATGCAATAATTTTGTAATGTATCGCAAACAACAACCATAAATCGACAGTCTGCTAGCGCTTTTGTTTAATGCAGCGGCAAAAATCTATAACTTCATTAGTTTGAATTGACTCAGAATACGTGTTTTGTATGCTCGAGGGTGCCAAATTTATTGGGGTGCCAGGGGCAATTGCCTTTTTTGTTCAAATATGGAAACGGCGACGCTGCACAAACGTTAAGTTTAATACGAATTAGAAATGAAACAAAAATATCAGCTTCCTAAATCTGCAATATACTGCACTAAGGTTGGCCGTTTATCGCATTCTTTCTTCTGAATATTATTACATTCGAATTGTAATGCTAATGCAGCGTTAGACTGGTATAATGTCACGGAAATGCACCTTAATGTGATTCACGTTTTTCATGTGAATTCAAATCCGGCATTGGTTTAGACGTAAATCCCGTGTATGAAAACATGTGCCGCACCGCAATACTCATTACGCTGTAATTGACTGTGTGTTGACTGTAGACAACATTCTTAAGGTATTCATAAGACGAAAATTATTTTCATTAGTCTTTCTGGCATAGTCATCAACAAAATATTAATTGAACTTTCTATAAGATGACGTAGATATCGATCATTGCTGGCGAGGATCAAGATCTATATCCCAAGTTGCTAAGATTTTGGTAATCGATTCAATTTATCTATCGCGGTATCGGTGAATTCAACTCCACTTCCTAACACAAATCATCCATTCAATTTTCATCTATCAGTAAAGTTTCAAAATAGTCTTCCCAACACATGAACAAAACTGATTTATTCACCTTGATGCGGTAGAGCCTCTAAAGATGTTTTTGTTTTAAATGGAAATTTCGATTTTTAATTGCATAAGATAAAAATCTCGACAACAAAAGAAGCTTGCAAATTTACTTCAATGTTCGGCTAATTTATGCGAATTTTCAAAACCGAACAAGACGAAGATGAAGAACTAGAGAGCAAACAAAAAACTTCGAACATTCAATAATCGTAAATCATATCAGTTTGCTATCTGGAATCTATCAATAAATTTGCAAGATTTTACATGGAAACCATTGCGATGATAGTGAGGCAATCAATCAGATGATTTAGTATGTCAAGTAAGTACCTGTTTGTCTCAAATCGAACACAGATAATTGAAAGAAACAAAAGTTGCTGTAGTTTTGAAATAAATTTTAGCTAAAGTTTTCCGTTCCCCGACAAATGAGATTCATAAAATTTTACGTGTAGTAATAGTGAATTGCCTCAATGCAAACGGACAACCGCTTCACGTGTTATAGAGACAGAGTCGAAGAGCCGCCAAAGCCTGCGTATTTGACATTTTGTCTTTTGGAACCCATGTGGAGTATGTTTGTTTCATGCTATTTAATGTGTTGTTGTTACAATATCCGTGAAGTTATGATTTAATCTGTTGATCTAAAATTAAAACAGTGACAAATCTCACTATGAAATGTGTGACTGGCATCCAAGTTAAATGATCAAACTGAACGAAAGTTTGGTCTCATGTCTCAAGTTCTTGCAACAGTTTTCATCATACTTTGTGTGGTGCAGACCATTCTTCATTGTCCACTTCGTAAAAAGTAAAGTTTTCGTGTGATTTCCAACTTCGGCTTCGACTCGGATCGACATACTTCACAAGAATATTGTTGATCGCATGGTTTTTGTACATTTCACTCTAGGGTTCTAAGGTCCAATAACGATAGTGACGTAATCCATTTTGTGCGATTCGTCTTGCGGCCATCATAGTTCACACCATGTTCATTGTCCCGCCTTATTTTCGAATGTGTTCCGGATCCAGAACAAAGCAATCAACGGAGGACTGGTGTGGATGTACCAGCAGTTTTTCCCATCAATTTTATGGCTAGACATTCCTGTCAAGTCACCGCTGGCAGGCATTGATATGCAAGAATGTCATATGCTTGGGACGTCACATATGAACAATTTTCCCTGCTACATTTTGCTTGGGTGAAGTAAAACTTCCTACTATTTCAGCACCGGGCATCGAACCCGGGCCTTTTCAGTGACAGTCCAGTGCTTTCAAAGACTTCTCAAGATAATTGGACTGTACCACTTTTCATGCCTTGTTTTCTACATAAAACTAGGGGTAGAATGATGAAAATAGAGTTTTCGTGTGAATTTTGAGGCAGAGCCGAGGTCAATAAACACATGGAATCGAAACCTGTCATTTTTATCCCGAGTTATGTAATGGATTTTACACGCTAAAATTGTGGAAGGTAGTGCTTGACATCAGTTTGATAACTCGCCTTCAATGAGGTTATTATACTTGACGCCTGTAAAACTTTACCGGAATGAACGTAATCTAGTTCCATCTTCTTGGGTAGTTTATTGATCACTTCTTTTCTTACGCAGAAGACGCAAAAGTATAAAAGTCTCACAAATTACGTAAGCAAAAGGGAAAGGTTTCGCCATTACACCTTCTCAGTGGAGAGTAATTGCGTTTCGATGTAATGATGTGGTCATAAAAAAACCTTTAAAGTAAAAACAGATTCTGTGTAAAATCAATTGGCCCGTAACCTTTACTTACCCAGTTACCTAAACAACAGTTTATCAATTCCACTAGAGCTCCAACATCGTGTAATTTAACAGCCAATTTTATACATTCAATGAAATTAAAAGCTGTAAAAATTTCTTCTTTTATTTGAAGTTGTTAGATGGTCATCATTAGATTGTTTGCGTATGATGTGGTCGATGGCTTATTATGTTAAGTAGGTATGTACACGGTAGACATAGTGAATGAAAACGTTAATTACCACCAAACCATTTCATTTTTAAATGTTATCACTCGAAAACAATTTTTCTTTCGCTTGTACAGTTCAAAAATTTCACAATTATTTCCGCTTTTTTTTGTTTCTTTGTGGACTGAGAGTGAATAGTGAAAGACCAGAAAAACCATATCGAAGGGCTTTTTAAAAATTCATATCGAAGGGCTATTCATCTGTTATAGATAACGATGTTGAACATTAACACGAAGGTCTGATGCATTCGGTCTTATATAAAGAAATGCACGTTCAAACAATTGAAGTAAAAGATTTCGTCCAAATGTTTTAAAAGAACCCTCCGATCGCCAGAAGTAATAAACCCGAAAGTAATAAAGCTGAACATCGTCGACTGCGTCATTAAGTCGAGAATTTCCCTTGAAATTGTTTTTTTCGGTCAAACCATTTCTTCATTCAACGACACAAGGTGCATTCCAATGCGGACAACAACAACAAAACATTAA
>JANTFA010019008.1:0-15985 GCA_026413405.1 Phytosciara flavipes | reverse complement strand
ATTCCACATGACATGTGGAATTCGAAATAAATAAATTAACCAGGATTCGGACCCAGTTTGTATGGGAAACACAGTACTGAGATGACTAAAGTCTAGACATAACCTTTTAGGAACGGCTAGTCATCTGTTATCGACAAATGGTGACAAAAACAAGCGATTAGTTCGGACCGCAGTTTTACTTAACATAGGTAGCCAAAACGTGCTGTACACAACTAAAGAAGAAAAAGATTTTTTTCTCAATCAAATCAATTCGTTGAAAGTGCTTGCATCAAAGGCGACGGGGTTTTATGAATGATCCTTTACAAATTGGAATACGATTGCCGTATAAATGAAAGCATTTGTATGGTTGTTTACAACCCACACACACACTTACAGGTGGTGAATGGTGGACATTAGTCTGGATTCAGAATTTTTTTTTCTTCATTGTGAATCGAATGTATTTGTACAGCTTTGTAATTAGGTGAGTGAACATTTTTCGATTGTCCTATTGCTGTGAACTCTTTGGCAAAAGAACCACGATTGTGGCATGTGTTTGAAAACTTTCGATAGAGAAAAGTTCGTTATGAAAATGTTACAATTCACTTACATGGACTCGAGTATTGCGATTTTGTTTCGACATTAGATTAGATTCAACATTGGTCATTTTTCTACCGAGGTAGGTATGAAGATATTCTCGCACTAGAGATCGATTGTCCAGAACGATTTGAATGAAATCAAGTAGTCAATGCTTAGTATACAAGCCTCAACAATACGTTCGAGATATAATTGTGTGCCGTATGGCTGTAGTCGTTGCTACATGATCAGAATGAGCTCGGTGTCGGGTGTTCGAAGCCTGTCCTCGGCTAGATCTTTTATTTTTAGAAAATAAACGGTGTAGCACGACATTGCATCGAAAAAGGTTTCACTCAAACGATTGATGTGATTATGGCCCAGAATTGCAGAAACGCATTTTCATAGATACCGTAATTGATACTCCTCGTTTTCAGAAAGTGTGTGTCCTGCTACGGCTCTTATACAGAGAAAACAATCTATCTCGACAATAAACTTCCTTTCAATAACTGTTCACTGTTTCTCATCTTCAAATTAAGTCGGACCGGCAAAGTTTCTTTTTCCTTGCTGTGTTGTAAATTCGATACAAAAGAACAAAAGTTTTTTTTCTTCTTCTTCTCCATATTACGAGATTTCATTCGTGTTTTCCAGAGTTATATATGAGGAAGTGGTTGAGTTTGAGAGTTCCCTTCGGAGAAAATATTCTGATTCAATTTCCACAAAAGTTATCCGTAGGATTTCAAACTGAATGTAAATTCGTAAACGAATATACACGGACGATCGTAACTTGTTTATCGATTTATATAAACCCTTCGATTGATTTCGTTTCGTATCGATAATTTCGAAAGAATAAAAGGGATTGCACATTTGCAAAGGGGCACACTGGCCGGAACATTACGATTGAGAATAGCTCGATAAACACACACAGACCACCAGAGCCGCATTAACCCAAGGGCTAAATGGGCTAAGCCCAGGGCGCTGAGAAGTAAGGCAGTTAAGGGCACTTAATAATAATAATATTAATAATCCGCAGTAACAACCCTTGACGGGTCAGAGGCTAGATCATTGTTTATTAGTTTCACTGATTGTGATTCTACTTTTAAAGATCCTTTCCTTTCCCGAAAGTTTTTACTGTGCCAGTGGTAAGCTGCGCGACCAACCTATGTTACATTGATGTTGAGTGCCATCTATGTATGATTGAAAGTAGTTGGGGTAGGGGTAGAATGCCAGCGTTATCTTTGCCCTGTGAAAGTTTTATCCACCAACTACCACACACTCGAATCAATTTGACAATCAGCTGTGTTTTTTTACACACGCCTGACAATCGGTTTTTTTTCCTGGCACAGTCGGGAATCAAACTCGCAGCACTGCCAACTTCAATCGATTAGTGTAAAGCAGACGAGTTAACCTCGCTATTGCGTTGTTAAGGGCACTTAGAAGTTGTAAAATAGAAAATCAAAATGTTTTCAAAATACAAAATTGCTAAAAACAATGTAGCTCACTTCGCTCGCGATAGTTTTTTCACTTCATACAATTCCAGGGCGCTGGAATCGTTAACCCGGCCCTGCACACCACTCGTAAAATGTAAATTTACAATCGAAATTGCTTTGTTGATTAACAGAAAATGCGAACAAATAATGTTGTGATTAGGTCTAATTCTACGTAAATAATTAATTTACTTGTACAATTAGGTGATACATAATGTACATGGCATACATCACATCAGTGGAACGTGCATGTTTCATATTATATTCCCCTGATCGGTTTTACGTGCATCTAAGTTGAAAACTCGACAACAAGCACACAATACACACAATACAAAAACATGATAAGTTTCCCAAATAACGTACATTTTCCATCGAATTGCCGTATAATATCAGAAAATTAGTAAACAGAAAATTACGTAGTGCATCGCATTCGAAAACATTCATTAGTAAACGGTAATTGGAGTATCGTGCTGAACTCTCCGAGCCATATATTCAAGCAAGCCATTGTATGCTTTACGAAAATAATGTAAGCAAATAAGCTGGACGCTTTACATAAAAAGGGATGGATCAAACAAAGGAAACATAAAATTGAAAATGAAAATAATGCCAAAGAGAATTTCTATAAAAAAATAAACACAGAAAATGTGATGTGAATCGCCCCAAGCACAGAATAATCAAAGCTTTCCATTATCCGAGACCTAGTGCATGTGTACATTCTGTCACTAAATACTTTGTTCATATTGTGCATTATACCGAGTATTGTGCAATCTCTTTGTGTCATCATAATACCTGTAATGTACTCTCGATCTATATAAACTGTACTGCATATTGTGTCGATAAAACACCTTTTGCTGCCAATCATTTGATTGGAACACCTTTCTAACCACTACGCCATTATATGGAGTGAACTCTGTGGTTTTATTGGCAAATCAATCGACACACTATTCGCTATACCAGCAAATTAAATTCAATCCGATTTTTATTTCTGCCACCTTTGTCAATGCACACACTCGATGCTATAAGTACAAAAGCTCCAGCTTTTAGATGTGGTCACGTTTGTAGCAGAGTTTCACTGCACTCTCGATGAAAATTTACACCTTCTGAAATATACAAATATTAGGTGGCACAAAGAGCACTCTCAGCAGCTAGTGTGTTGTGTATGGTTTTTTATCAAATCATTTTATTATTTGCTAAATGGGGCTATCCACAAACGACGTCACATGATGTTTTCGAGATTTGTTAGACCTACAACTTTCCAATACCTAGAGATGATTAGGTCGAGATTTTTTCGAAACCCAACCAGAGTCCAACACCGGACATGGGAATAATATTTTCTTCCCAATGAGTCAAAATGTACCGGTATCAGAAAATTGTGACGAAAATTTCCCAGTACTAGCCATGACTTACTGTGAAGACTTTAGTGTGAGGGTAATTGATTCAGAGTGTTGTAAGTTTTCCAGAACGCAGAACTTGGGATCTGATGCGGTCAATGTGTATGTCAATAGAGGAACTCGACCTCGTCTGGCTGGCAATCATTTATCATCGAGTTGCATAACAGGGCTTTCTTAACAAATGTCACGACATTTTCAATTCTGGTCAGTAAAAAGGAAAATTGCAATCACGAGTGAAGCGAGTGGAATTTTTTAAACATTTGCTTTAGTGCTTTCGTTCTTTCATAAATTAACTGTTCGTGAAGTTTAACTCAACGAGAAGTTTGACGGGATACGAACATGTTATTGTGAAAAATAGTAGAACTTCCAATTTTTACCAGTAGGATAAAATCTCTCTGCCTTCGGTGAAGGTACGATTTCCCGGTAACCAATTTTTTCACCAAATTCCATCCCGGTATCCGAGATACCGCAGTATTTTCATCCCCGCCCAACTAGAATGGAATTTTTGTAACCCGAGAACACGGTACACTCGAAAAACTCGATTAGGGTCTGGTCTTGAAACCGATTAGAGAACCCGCTCATCTCTACCAATACCTATAACTTGTAGTGCCCACTTTGGTCAGAACTGACCTCCTCTCCACCCCTTACGTAATGTACGTCATTTATGGACAGTCCCAAACGTATAGTGACGAGTAAAATTTTGGTCTGTTCATAAAGGATGATAAGTTGTCTCATATAATACACATACCGTTCACTCTCATTCTGCTGTGATGCACAAGTGCCAGGTAAAAATAATGGTGCAAAACTGTCCTGCAAAACCATCAATTATTCAACTGCAGGTGACTTTATGATGAACAGCTGACCGTTTTGCCGAATGTGATGTGCAATGTGTGGGAAATATTTTTTACTAAGCGAAAGAGTGGAAAGGGATAGGGTATGACGTTTCCCTGTACAACGCTCTCTTTCGTGAGTGACGATCTTTTTGAGCGGTCGTATCGTGAAGACAATACTTTTTATCAAAATAAATGGTGTAATAGGGATGAAATATCTGAAGACATTTAAGTGAAGTAATGGAACTTTTTATGGTTTCCGTTTATTCAATTGTTCCGGATACCAACCTTATTTCCTCTTCTGTTTAGTGAGGAAAATTTTATTATAGAAATGAATACAGATTAATGTAGAATAATACTTTGTCCCGTTCAATCAATTCAAACAATTTTCTCTTCTTCTTTCTTTCAGATGTTACATTCAAAGTCTCTGCACTATCCAAGCGGCTATCCAATGACTCGATCACCACCACTTTTCGTATGCTCGTCACCCGGTCCAGATCCATATCGATCGCACGACAATGTCTACGAAGAATTGGGCCCACCGCGAGACTCGGACGCTGAATCGGACGTTGCCCTACATTCGGATGACGATTTCGCCGAAGACGAATCAAGTTTACCGGGTGAACGGTCGGTAAATAAATTGTTGTCGCACGATGTTACGCCTACCGTTGCGACAATTTATCATGAACGGGTTGCGGTTGGCGGTGCTGGTGTGAACGTGAATGGCGGTTGTTGTTTAATTGAACGATCGACGAATGAACGAAACTCATTGTTGTCGTCATCATCGTCATCGGATCGTAATGGCTGTGGTAGTAGTAGCGGATACGGAAATGACAAAGGTGTGCATAGTGCGATACGACATTCGGCCAGTCCGGATAGCGGTCTGTTTCGCGGTGGTCGTCGGCTATTCAATAGTCGAGCGAAACAGCGCACATACAGCACAGACGAATTGAACACATCAACGGAACAACAGCCGTCGGACGTTGTGCCGACTATTTATGATGAAAGGAATTTACTTACCCTACCTTATAGTCATAGTAATAGTAATAGCTTTAGTAACCATAGCAGTAGTCATAGAAATAAATCAACAAATTGCTGTAACTCAACGGTGGCAAATGACGATGTCGAACGTCGAAATCATATAAACAATCAATTGTCCAGCAATGCGGTGTCGACAATTTATCGTGGTCGAACGATGGCCAACGGACGAAATCATCCGTCGACCAATTACCATAATAGCCATAGCAGTAGGTCAAGAACGAATCCCCGATCATTAGATAGGCGAAGAATCAACACCGCACTACCATCACCGAGCAATGAAACGTCGTACGTTTATCCCGAACCGATGTTCCATGACGGTATGGGCTACGATTCATGCTTAAACCATCAGCTAAGCGATCGCAATCATTTGTATCCGTATATCCTGCCCGAATTCACATCCTTTCGCAATATGACCAATGCGACAGGCGGCGGCGACCAGCCGAATCAACCGATCCATCCGATTTATTCGAGAGATTCGAGTTTCGGTTCGGATTCGGGATATAGTCATCACACGCAGACAAGTGGTCGGGGTGGTGGAAGCGGTAGTGCCGGGGTGAATGGGAATCAAAGTGGTGCTATGAGTAGTTTGTGGGGACGGAACAAAGAGATGGGAGCGCGAAAGGGTGGTAATAATACGTTTGAGGCCTCCTGAAAATAGTGAACATATCTTTTGACTGTCAAAATACTGTGTTTGGCACAATGTGATTTTTCTTAGGTTTCCAATTCCACACACACGCTGCTTTTACTGTCCGATTGAATACGTTTTGACTGTGTCAATGTGTTTCAGTACAGCGCGGTGATTTTGCTGAAAAAAGATTGTTAGCGTGAACCATTTCATTTGTCCGTTAAAAATAAATTCTTAAAAATGCGAAGCAGGGGCTAGTTATTACAGAGGAATCGTATACAATGGTAGTCGTACATACAATCCACCGCAATCATAAAAATCGACTTGAAATTTTCGTTCACCATCTTCAACTTATTTCTACTTTCAACTCAATCCGCACCCATTCAGTTTCAACCAATCAAATTGAGTGATTTGTAATAAGTTCTCCATTCAATGGTACAGTGGTTGACTGTTTAATCCTTATGTAAGTGTACTAAATCGGATCCATTTATGTGTTGTAATGTTGGGGAGACTAAAAACATTACCCAACCCATAAGCACTTCTCAACTTCCAGTCTTCTCTGTCTCTTTTTCATCCAAAAAAACAACCAACCGAACCCAATAAATAAATACAAATTATCCAATGAGTGTTAGCTGGTATACACATTCTACATACAATTAAGAGTTTTAGGATTTTGTGTTTTATCTGCAAAGCAATTATAAAATAGAGACCATTACATAACCACAAGACTGTTGTTAAAATTGAGGCGAATGAAACAAAATTAAAAATACGAAGAAAAAAACGAGAAGAAGAAGAAAGAGAAATCGGATTCGGTTTTAAGTGTTTAAGGATTGGAATTGACGCGATAATTAGAACATGATGATGGAACACACAGTCATTATAGTAAGCTAGAAAAAAATGTCGAGGGGAAAGGAACCGAAGGAATATTTTCTAAAAATTAATGTGAAAGTTGTAAATAGACGTTAGGTATAAAATTGAATAATAAAAATAGTGAAAATGCAAAGTTTCAAATTCATTTTATGGTAAAAATAAACAAAAAGAGCACAACATAATGTATCCTAAATTTGAGTTAGAAAAAAAAACATTTTTAAAATGAACGTTACACATAAAAGCAAAATTGAAATATTGTGTGGAAGAAAAATGTTTCACTAAAACAAACCGGACATCTACACAGCCTGTAAGCCATTTCTATTTTCTCAACTCGGTAAAGAAACCATGAAACTTTTGTTGCCAATTTTATCTTAGAAAAACGTTCCATCCAACTCGGCGACTAATGCTTTTTCAGACGCAAGATGTATACATTATCACACTCGGCCTACGGCCTTGAATGACAAACTACACATCTACTGCCTGAAAAAGCATTCATCAATCGGTTGCACAAATAACTATTTTAACATGTCTCAGACGGCAAGCATTATTTTTATCTGATCTACTACTTCCTTCGATGAAGCATTTTCAAAATATTGATTTCAAATCTATTACTTCAATTCTTCGAGCATAGAATAACGGCCCTACTCCGCAAGGGAGCATAGATGGATCGTTATTTTTACTAAATCTCTTTGAGATCGGTTCGTACCGTACTGATTTTATAGTGTTCAGTGGTAAGCTGTGCGACCTACCTAGTGACATCTAGTGTACTAGGAGCGAAATTAGTAGGAGTAGAATACCGACAATGTCTTTTACCGGTAAGCCGTGTGACAGTTCTTCGCTCAACGATATCATACTTGAACCGATTCAATCAGCAGCTGTGTTTTGTATACGCACCTGACAATCGGTTTCTTTCTCTGAAACGGTTGGAGAAACGAACTCTCGGCACTGGCAATCTCAATCGTGTACTGGAAAGCAGGCGAGTTAACCATTACGCTATTGAGTTGTTCTTCGAGCATACTTTTTGCTGTATGAAGACCGAATTAGTCGAAGATGTACACTTATTCTTCGTCTCTCTTATCGATAACACGTTAAGGATCATCAGTTTTTTCTTTAAGTATTGCATACATCGTTACCATGCGAAAGAAATTCATTTTGTGTAACCATTTTGTAAACCAACGAATGGATGAATTACGTTGCACCGTCTGATCTGCTCGTTTTTCACATGTAACTCGAAAAACTAACCGAAAAGCTTTCACCTTGTAATAGATCATGTTCGCATACAGCATATTTTTCCGTAATGGTCGACTTTCCTACGGGCAGGTAGTAATACCGTATTCATTTGTCTGTTGCGGAGGGTTATGGAGAACAGATGCGTATACCGAATGACCAAATTACGAGAAAAATTCGGTAACTTTGTCTCAGGGAATGAAAAAATTGTATTCAAAGATTGAAAGCTTGTCGCTCGAAACGATGGTCTCACATTTCTTGGAAAGCACTCTGGTGAAAGGTTATCGAGAAGAGATTAAAATACGTGGAAATGTAAGCTCATTATAATGTCACAGAAACACGAAACTCCTTCCTGTTACACCATTCTATTCAATTAAATGAACAGAAATGAACCTGCATCGCAGTTCATATTAATGTTTACATTTCAAAAGCCATTTTCCACGAACAAAAAGAGTTCATCTCTGTTGGACAAATTCTGGTTTCATGGAAGGGAGAAGAGTCGATCCCAACGTATATGATCATCACTGATGACTTTATAATCTTTTCATTCAATGTCTTTCTAAAGAAACCAATTACTCCAATCATACTCAGAAACACTCCCAATGGTTCGTAACAAGAATATTACACTCATCAAGTGGTTGAACAACATCAAAATATTAATCGAAAAACGTTGTGCACTCGCCGAATGAAAATGGTCGGTCGAACCAAACGCATGGCGCTTCATTCGTCAAGACTACTATTTCTTTTGTTCATGATCTCGTTTGGTGTTTGATCACAGCACTGCTTACTTGCATGAACATAAGAAATATTCGGGTGCTTATGCAATCAAAATGCATCCGGCCTGGCATATCTTTTGTAAGGACAGGAATCATGTTTATTACTAGGTATGAGTAATACGAAACACATGCAAACGTACTATGGTTTGATACGAAATCTTTTACTCCATTTGCTTCAACAAACATTTTTGCGTTTTCCCGTCTCGATAACGATCAGAGAAATGATACATAGATGGCGTTGCGTTGCGCAGGTATCATTTCTCTGTTATCGATAGTAGGATGATTAGCCGTTTCTAGAAAGAAAATTGGCACGAAAATTTGGATTCATAAAACAAACCCACTGTGAAGTACGACAATATGAAGAGACGAATCAAGATATTGTGAGATTTGTTTGGCTTTCAACTTGAAAACAAAAGTTTTTCGTGAATATAATCAAGCAAAAGCTAGTGCACAACGTCGAACTTTTTGCAATACGAAGACGAGCTTTGAAGAACATTTTGAATGGAACTCAAAGTAAAACTAGCCACAAGCGCATCTTTGAGAACGGACGAACGGTCAAGTTTTTGAATGAACTAAAGAAAAAGTCCAGCTTTAATTACGATAGTTAGTTAGACAATATTGCCGCGAAAAAGAAGAAGAAAAGAGAAAATTTTCTGATCAAGAGAAATGAAAACAGAAAAAAACACAATTTCCGAAGGATAAGTTCTCGCATTGTTCCATGTTGCACATGAAAGATTTTCCCTTGATTGAATTGGGTTGTTTTTTACTTGATGTTTTTATGTTGTGCTAACGATCCTACAAGGTTTTTTCCGCTCCTCTGTCTGTTTATTTCTGCTATTCACCATAATACACGGACAGACGAACACTTTATAATTCATTTTGCTTTCCTTTGGGCTAACGTTTTGTGTATGGAAACGGAATTTGTAATTTATTTTACATTTAAAGTTTCGCATCTAATGTGTCAGACGGGGGGGCGGTTGTTTACCGTCAGAAACTTAAAACGAATGGAATGATGAACTCGGTAATTAGTAATTGTTTTGTATCAAATTGCTAATGACTTTTCGAGCAACGCTTTTGCAGAACATTTTCTTTTGTCAGCCATCAGCAGTAAGTAATATTAGTTGACTGGAATTATTGCGGACAGATCAAAGTTTTTGAATTTTGAGCTTAAAACTTTTTAACGTTGGGTAGAGTTGAGGGAATTTAGTTTGGTTGGCATATCATTTGTTTCCAATGATTTAATTCGTTAATTAAAATGGTCATCAGAGTTGTCCGTAGATCTTATAATGGGTTTTTGTTGTCGTTAACTTTCTCGAATTGTAAAGTTAAAATTCTTCTTCGTCTTTTGTGTTACACATTTTGAGTTAGCCCTGGTAAAAGGCTAGATTTGCTTTCAAATTGCAAATTGCATTTCAAATTTGAACTGCTTCTGGGCTGAATAGTTGCTTACGGAACTAGAGACCTTTCCTTTTGAATTTTACACCTGAACTCTTTGAAACAAACCAACAAAAAACGACAGACCTGCACTAACGCTTGGCTCGTTCATGTCACAAAATTGGCAACTGGCTATCCCCACGTACAAGAATTTACGCTCGATTGGTCACCTAATTAGGTGATTGTTGATGATCTGATCATCGAAACGAAGGCTTTGTTCCGGCCTCGGAACGTATGATTCTAGTGGTCGCAACTGCAAAAGGAAAGCAAAGTTCTCATCAGTTGCTTCTAGAATCGTTCCTTCACAAGGTAGATGCATACAGAACAGCTTGAATATAACACTTTGATGTAAAGATATCTTGAGACTTAGTTTCGAAGTGTCACATTTTCTGAAACTACCAGGGAAAACTCTGACAGCCCACAACGTATCAAACAAAGTAACCAATTTCACTCATATTTTCATACACTCGGTAACATTTAGAAACGGCATCGTATCAAAAACTTCTTATTTCTCCAATTTCTATTTCTTCTCTCTCATTTCCCCGTATGCTCGTTAAATAGAAATGAGAGAAGTGGGCGAAATAAATTATTTTGATACAATGCCGTTTCTAAATGTTACCGAGTGTAAAGGAAAATGGCTGCTATTCCGTTCATTATCGTTTGTAAATGCATGCGAAAATGAAAAACTCTGAAAATCAACAAATTCAAGCAACCAATTCGCTCCTCAATCTGGCTTTAGCAATCAATCCGAGAGTGGCGCACTCTAGCATGCGAACTGAATCAGACTCTTTTATCAATTGCATAACAAAGCTTCTCGATTTTCCCTTACCCACTTCCTTTCAGTCAGGTTAATGGTTAAGTGAGTTTTGATAGTCTAACTATCGAAGCAGAAGCTTATGCTTCCATTTGTGTAACCATATCAAATACCAGCGCAATGATTTCTCCTGAAATGGATCTTTCAATCAGATGCGTTTGATTTCGGAAAATCCAACAATTTCGAAGATAATTTCATAACTCCCACTGACTGTTTCTACTGGGTGTGTTATAAATATTAGTTCAAATGAAACCCACAATTTGCAGTTCATTTAATCACCTTTAAATGTTGGAGTTTTGTCACATGAGGAACAACCCGATTCAACCGCACTCTGATACATGGATGGATAGGTGATTTCATCATTCAATGTATAACATTCAATGCAATTCGAATTATTTAATTTACTCAAAATAAATAAATTAATTAATTAAAAACGCAAAATGTTATAATGAATGGGACAAACGGGAATAACGGGATGTAGCTTCTGATAATATAAAACAGAAAAATTATGTTATTAAGAGCAGTGTATCCGATTATAACACATCACAAACGTAATGACGACGGACCAAATTAAATTTAATTTCGTTCGTTCGCTGGGTGGGTTGTTTTTTTTTCCATTCGAAACACAAAAATAAAAACAAATAAATCTGTTTGTTCAAGCCAAATTTCAATTAATTTTTAACACAATTTGCAGACGAGATTTTTTTTCACCCTCTGGTTTCCGTTTTATTTATTAGTTTTATCAATGGAATTTTAAATACATTCTGTCCTTTCGAAACTACACATAAATGAGCGAACGGCTTAATTAGCATTGCAAAAAGTTAATTCGTCTTTTTCGGCCATTGCTAATTAATATTGAAAAAAAACAACTCGCGGAAAAAGCTCGTTTTTATTTGCAATATTTAATTGCAGAGCAGAGAGAAAAAAAAAATGGCGCGCTGTCGTACATAGACTCACACTACACCCACAACCGTAAAATGGCATGCATGTTTTTAGGTCATCAAATATCTACTTCACCTGAAAGGATCGGTGGAAGAATGACTTAATAGTGGTCGTCAGTTTTCTGATTCATAATTCCCAAATGCAAAACACAAAACGGAAAGGGCGAGTTTGACAGATAAATTAACGAGTTTATAGAAATGAATTGTGAAGTCTGTCTGCGGTAAAGAAAAGGATCAAATGTCTGTTCTAATTAAGATCCGAAGTTAGTCATAAGAATTGAGAATTCAAATATCAAGATTGCTAGTCGTACATGAACTAGATGGAGTGGATGAATGAAATAAGTCAATTCATCGAGAGCAGATTCTTTTAGTTTAGTTTTACTCATGTAAGAATTGCCAATTCACAGAGACTTCACATTCATTTCAATTCCATTCTAATTAATCCGTTCACTGTCTGTCGAAGCTATCCTTTTCCTTTCCGTTTGTGTTTTCGTTTGGAAATGTGACGACCTCGAATAAGGGACGTCAGATTTTCGAACAGAAATGAAATGCTCAACAATGACCTCGCGCTGAATGATAATCACTTGTGTTTTCGTTTCTGTTGGACATTCTGTTTCTGTCCGCTATTTTTGACATTGACTTGAAAAATATCGTGATCTAAAAGCTCAGAGCTTTCAATTTCAAGAGAACAACAAAAGAAAGAAAGATCTCACTTCGACTGAGAACCTGAATACGAACTTCACTTAACGTTTAGTAAACAAAAGAGAATGTACCAGAGGTTTCCAGAAGTCAGTAATAGAAACACCATTTCGAATTTAATTACAGTGGGCTTCGATGAAATTTGTGCATACAAATTCGCTTCAACTGAATTTCGGCTGGACCACTCATGCCAACGAAAGAGCTTTGACTAAACAAAGTTCCAACTCGAAACCAAATAAAGGCGTAACGCAGTTTTGTTTGAATGAGTGGACCAGCTGAAATGAATTTGAATACACAAATTTCAATGAAGCCCGCTGTGTACTAATTCATACAGAAAATTTCATTTTAATCAAAAATATAGAAAAATAGCTGGGACAGTGTAGTGAAAAAAGTAACTGTAAAATTGTAATAATGAAACATAATAAATCCACACAGATATGAACGAAGTAAAATTAAATAGAAAATCGATTTCAAAATAGCAAAGATTAAACCAGCCGAACACAATGTCTCCACATAGACCCTGCATTTATCATACCATACCATTATTAACTTAATCAATTAATCGTTTAATGAAAGAAATTAACTAAAATATTGCAACAATCAATCATAACGATACAAAAGACAAAATATATAGAAAACTATGAATGGCAACAAGAAACATAATTTAAAGAAACAAAAAAAAATTAATTGAACACTTCACTCAGTAGGCGGCGCTCTAATTATGCAAGGTTATTACAGGGGGACAGAATATTCAAATATCAGTGACAACAATCCATACCAGAGTCACCGGCTTCTGTCAAACTATGGTGACTTTTATGATGACACTCACTTCTGACAGACGCCGATGACGCAATTGTAATATGTGTTGTCCAAAAATACTGATCGTTTCAGCGACCCTTGCTATGTATTAACATTGAACTAAAAGCCGCACTTACGGGTGAATGAGAAATCCTAACAAAAATAGGTTTATTTAACAAACGAAAAATATCACACGACACCTTAGGTACCTGCCCTTGTAAACTAAAAACAAAACAAAAATCTTATTTAAAACTCTTAGTCTTAAAATTGATTTTATTTAGCTACTAAAAAAGTGAAACTATCGAAAGACTGCTCTCTCGTCTAGACAAAGAACAAATTGCCATTGGAATAAAATAATGTCCGTCGGATACAGCAGCATTTCAATTTATTTTATCTAGCTGAATTTACCTCTGTGTTTCTGTTAATGAAATATTTTTTTTGAGCGGACGTGGGAGCCGCCAGTGGCATCGTTATTCAATCTGTTATCGACATGAACATGTTTGTACTGAAAATTAGACACCACTTTAAACAAATGAAGTAACAGAGTTGAACTAATCGACATCTTGTATGTAGCAGTTATCAGGCAGAAATCCTATGGGTGGGTTTTCGCCCTTATTCTAAATGTCTATCTAAATAGTGTTTATGACGTCAGGAGGGTATACCCTTCATCCATTTTAAGTTGAGTGGGAAATGCATTGGTGCGAGCGAGACAAAACCATATATTCATCTCGTTTGTACTAACGCAACACCCATTATAAATGAAAATGTCTCCGAATCCTAACGTTCAAGAAATTATTAGATTAGGCAGAACGAAAACCCCATTTAAGTTTTCGAACTCGTAACTCCTATACATCATAAGAACACACCATTTTTGTGGCAAGCTTTGTCGTTTGGAAAAGATGACTGCGGTGACAGTTTGATGACGTTTTAAGCAGGCTTGAAACTGAGAAATTTTAAACTGAACTGTCCTAAAAAAACGATAAAAACTAAAATTCTATTTTTCACCTTGAATTCAATGCCGGCGGCTCCTCAAACGGCGGCAGCTCTCAGATCTGTTCTTTTAATTATACATCTCGTTTCTGTAATAGCGTTGACATCACAGGACAAAATTTAACTGCCTCGATTTAATTGATAAAATGAAAAACTGAATCGTTTTAATATACAATTGTAAGCAAACGGAAAATTAATGAAAAATTATATTGATAAGTAATCATATCATCATCATCATCATCATCATCACACAAGGAAGAAAAAAATGAAATTGAAAATTCTATTTATTATCGAAATGATTTTGTATAAATTTGTCAGATCTTTTTGTTTTTGTGTAAATATATCAAAAATGTGTACATCAATCAAGTCTTGCATTGACGAGATCGAGAAGATACATTTTCTTAGTTTTATTTCATGCTAGTCTCTCTTTTGAATTAAAAATATTGTTATTGAAATTATGTTTTCATTTTATACAAAAAAAAGAAGAAGAAGAAAAACAATGGAAAAAATATTGATGATAAAAACTAAGAACTGTAAAAAGAAAAGAAAAATAATTGAAAATTACGTTGGAAAAACTAAAATTCAATAAAAAACAAATTATTAAATAAAAAATGAAAATGTTTCTTAATTCAAACTTCCACTTACCACGTGTACTGCAACTGCGCTACGACAATTGAATCCTGACCGGAGAGCCACATATGGTTCCTACTTAAATGGTCCCGAAATGTTCGTTACAACGAAAGGTAAAAAAAATGTTTTGAATGGCATAAAATTGTCACAGCTTTCTGAACAATCCATATGATGGTGTGACGTCATCTGTGGAGAATGCCCAACGATGCTGCGAAGTGAAGTTGTTTTCGTCGCTAAATGTGAGATTGCCATTTCGAGGCGATGCCAAAGCATGAAAAATTGGTTCACTGAGATTATATCGTCGAATCTTTATGTAGATATGTCACTTCGTCACGAGAACGAAGATATCTTTCGATAGCAGTCTCGATAGCTATAGACTAGGTGTCCAAGGTGGGCAGAGCTCTTTTGAATTTCTTTGCTACATTATTTTAATTTCTTGTTGCTAGTGGGCTAGAATTCGCCTAGAATACTCTATCAAGAGCCTGGTGAGCCTCCGATAGTATAAAATTCTAGCATTAGATCAACATATGAGATTTTTGACATTAGGCGAGATAAATCGTCTTGTGTTGACGATTTTTGTATTTAAGACCAAAAATTTTTCGCGATTTGTAATATGGTGGCAATCTAGATAGATACCGATTCATCTAGCCTAATTTCAAAAATGTCACTACATGTTAATGTCGCAGTCTCTCTCCGATATTAGGCTACTATCAGTACGTAATTTCCCAGCTTTCATACAAGTCAGCCTATGTGCATAAAATGTTGCATGAAAGTCGCTGCCTTCGGCATCGTGTGACGATTTATCGCTTATTTCAAGAGAAAACTTAGTGTGTTGGGTGTGCTGTTTGCTAAATGAAAAACTTCACTGCCCTAGTGGCATAAG
>JANTFA010018897.1:0-15991 GCA_026413405.1 Phytosciara flavipes | reverse complement strand
CTGCTGTCTAATGTTGTTTCTGCCAGTCTTCTTGTTTGTGCGATATTTTCGATTACGCTACCGCCGGCTACTAATTCAGACAGATGAGGTTTTCGGGCTGCTCTCTGTTTTTTTGCTCGAATTCTAAGTGCCTGTTCAGGAAGAGAGATCTTTTTTAGAGCAAATGTGGTGGATACGGGGAAATGAATTTTGTGTTCAAGTTAAAGTGAAAGAAAAATATGTCAAAATTAAGTCAAGGTAGCCGACTTTTCTACGATTCTTTACGAGTACATTTTTAGTGAATCATTAGTGAAATGAAAAATGTTTAATTTATGATGAAAAATGCGCAGCACATGGAAAACATGTTCCTTCGACCTCATTAAACTTATTGATGGAGAAGCTACCTTTCCTTCTTATGGGCGGGGGCCATTCACAAGTTGCGCACGCTTAACATTCCGCGTTTCAGACACCACCTCAAAAATGTATGAAACGCACGCTTTTGTGAGACACCCCCTCGTAAAAACTCCTCTGTACTTAACGTGAATTAAATTCCAGACCACGCATTTATACCACGGCCGAATATATTACTAAAAACCGTCTTCCTTTTACGGACCTGAACATTTCATTACACGCAAGACGAGTATAACACGTGTACGACGGAAATCAAAAGCAAATTTCTATTGTTGTCGCGTGGTAACGACTTTTCCGTTCAAATATAGAAGGCACGTGCTAAGTGCCCGACAGTATAACAATCTTTTATCAGGACTTTTATAAGACTTTATCAAACATTTAAAGGCCGTTGACCATTAAAAAAAGGTTTTCCCATGTTATAAGTCAGAGTAAATAACTTTCTTATCTAAATTACCATTTTATCAAATTTACTTAATTCATTTAACCCTCCCAATATAACCATCAGATTTCGGTTACAACATTAAATATTTGTACAAATGAAACTCATTGATTTTATCAGCGATGTGAGTGGCCATAATATGTTAATTACTAATCAAACCCAATATTATGCAAGATAATTGAGTTGAGTCAATAAATGGGGCATACGTAGCATGTGTACCCTGAGCGTCAGATAGGGATAGAACATGGGACTGGTATTGTCATAGAATATGGAAATTCGACTTAGAAATTATTATGTTTCATATGCATAAATAGTCATAACATGGTTGATTATAATATCAAGTACAAAGGTTTTATGTTTAATTAAAGTTGAATGCAAATAAAGCCTAATTAAAGGCAGAAATGTTTAGCATAATATCATGCTATGCTCTATTGAATTTCTAGACATTGGCCGCTGTGCGTACGTACTTGAAAATTACAACGGATAAAAACATATTAACAAGAGCCGCGAAAATATGAAAATCATTCCCCTCGTGCAAAGCGATAAACATGTATACGATTCCAACCTATTCCCCTTTGACCGCAAACACAATATAATCGTTTGGAGAACATTTTAAATGAGTAGTGTTTCCAGGTGAATTGCATGTCATTCAAGCACTTAATCGACAAATTATGGACTTGTAACTATGTTACTATGAAGAACAACAGGATTAATACGGTGGCAAGTATAGGTTACGGGCTTATTTATAATTCAGATAATGATGTTTCAGTAAGGTCAAGGATGAAGCAAGTATTTTAGCTCGTCCCGTAATGTGCTGTAAAGCTTTTAAACAAATATTATACTCAACTCGCGGATAAATCCACACAATTCAGACTTTACTCAACAGTGAGTGTGTCTATGGGGATATCTCAAGTTTTGTTTCGTTAAGAACATTACTTTACGTTTCTGCGGGATATGCTTGTCCACTTAGGGGGCCATCCATAAAATATGTACGCTCTTAGAGAGGAGGGGTGTCTAAAATTCGCCGTTTCATACATACTTATTGGATGGCCCCCAGGTGCAGCTTACTTGGTCGTAAATGAATATGTTCTCCCACAGATACACAATCCTCTTACCGAAAGCACATGGAAGTTGTGACATGCACATAAAATATCAAAATAATTCGAAGATTCGAAAATTTCAAAATGAGAAAATCAATTCTTTCACTTGAAATTTTCGTTCATTGATCATTGAGGCTATCAGGGCCAATGTCTTCTGAAGGTCGGTCCGACATAACGACGAAATGTTCAAATGACGTCACGCTATTTTACTGAATTTTTGAACCATCTCCGCCAAGCTTCACGCAAAAGGGGTGAAATTTGACCAAAATTTGTTAAGTTTTCCGAGACACCTCCTCTCCTCTCTAAAGGCGTGACGTCATTTGTGTACGATCCCTTGACTTCGAAAAAATATTGTGGAGCAATTTGTTGTTGAAACGATAAAGGACTGGGCTATGATGTCAGTTTTGCTGGTAATTGGCAAATTGTACCCTCTAGCTTTAGAGACATTTAAGCGGGTTCGCTAGATTTCTGTTTGGTTTGGTACAGTTTTGAATGATGATTTTGTTTCAGATTTTGAATTCAGCTTACAGCATGTTCAACATTTTGAAAAATTTTCGAAAATAAAACTGACGTCAATACTCTCCAGGCATGAGCGGTCATCTAAATAGAGTACTGAAACTGGACAGTGTACCATACAAATATTTTGCACTATAAAAAGAGTGTGGATGAAATCGCATACAAAATAGAGTACTGTTTGACTTGACAGCTGACTTTGATCACACTCATGCCTGGAGAGTATTGCTGACGTTCATTGTCACTGGAGATGGCAGTTTATCACACAGTTACCAAGGGGATGTTGCAATGGAGGTAAAAATGCGTGTCTTTGACGGCACTTCGACTGTATTTCACTCTCTATCTGTGTAATATGTCAGAGCGATAAGAACGGAAATCCGGTCCAAGTTATATGCATGCCTTCGAAAATACGCATTTATGTTCTGTAGTATTTGCGAGTGCCCATACTGGAATTTTGCGCATACGATGTGTTGCCAACCTCGGCTTCGCCTCACATCTATTGTGCAAAATTTTCATTCAGGCACATGTTTTCAAATAGTGTTGTTTTGCCTGTAGTTGCCGAAAATAGCATTTTGCACTTGGTTACATAAGTATTTGATTGTTTGCACAATTAAGTTATCAATAAATTTGCACGAATTTGCTGTTTATGTTAAAACTTCAGCAGAATAAATTGTTAACTTCAAAAGTTAGAATGTTTTTTTTTTGCTGAATCACATACTAAGAGACCTCACAATCAGAACGGTAAAGCACACTATGACCTACTACGAAAAACGACAATTATTTCCCATGAATTATAGAAACTGAATGACATTATGTTGGATTCCACCGATTGAACATTACTCAGATTCGAAGAAGTGCATTCTTTTTCAGCTTACGTGCATTATTCAAGTCAGCGCTCCGAAGCAGGCAGGATCAAGGTGGAGGTCACCTCGATCGCTATTCTATTAGGTACGCGGTAACACCCCACATTTGATGACTTACAAAAATATTCACCACATCATCACGGCGACGATAGTCATCAGAGTAGGTGAATTTTTGTATGAATTCCGCCATATTATCATCAGCTGTGGAGTGTAACCCGCGTACCTGTATCGAGGTGACCTCCACCAGTATATAGCCTTGGGCAGGATATGTTGGTAATAATCATAATTGCCACTACGTTCCGACTCTCCATACAAATTGAGGGGTCGTTAAAAAATCTGTTCTTGTGGCTGTTTATAGTGTGTTGGTTTTACTACATCAATGCAATGACAGGATTTTCCCATTACGATCAGCATTGACTTCCAACATTTCCATACGAGCGACTTGAAAGTGAAGTGAAAGACCTGTAATCAAGGTTTTTCTGTTGCTGTTTCAATGCATTTTCTCCACATCAAATATTGATTGTAAAACAAACGACTTGTAAAATGCATTCCATTCAAATTCATAACGTTATCGATTGCTCTGATGATGTCCTCGTTTTGACATCAAGAAAATCCACCCATTCTACACAATCGAACGAAATCGCCTACATTTTATTATCAATATTCCCAAGGCCCGGTATGTTCGATTCGTGATTTGGATGGCCAGTTATTTATCAGGTTCGATGCATTTCGTCATTCAAACATTGGCTGTAAAACGTGTAACATTACAACGCGTGTAAAATGCATTCCATTCAAATTCATAGTGCTATCACTCTGATAATTTCCATCTTTTATAAAGTGGGATTCTGGCATCAGGGAGACACAGCTACAGTTAAGGAAATACGAATCAAGTGGTTTTGCTGCATTTATTTCTTACTTTATCCCGTGTCAATCGTGGTTGGAGCAATTAAATGTGAAAAAGAGGACGAAGCGATATTCTTAGCGGAATTATCGATCGAATCCGCAGTTTTGGCCGTGAAACTGTGGACTCTAATCTGGAAGCAGAAGGAAATTATTGACTTGTTGAATCGAGTTTGTGTATTTTCGATTCGAAATGATGAGGACAACCACTATTTCGACAGCAAACTTCGAAAATTCATGAAATTTGTGATTGTGTTTGTAATTGCTGCAACTGCTGCTTGTTGTTTAGTAACTGTTCTTCTAACGGTGCTTGGAAATGAGAAAACTTTATTCATGGAAATTGGATTCCCTTTGGATTATAAAAACAGTGAAATTGGTTTCTGGATGGCGTTCGTTTTTCTATTCATTGGAGCATTTTTCACGCTTATCATTATCATTTTCGCCATACTAATTTGGTATTCGCTTTTCGTTTGTTCTCTAAGACATTATTTGCTTGCAAGTGAGTTGAAAGTCTTGGGGCGAATGAGCGAAGAAGGTGATGGGGAGCCTAAGATGACGAAGATGCAAATACACAATAAGTATTTTAACGATCTTAAGACATCAATTGATACTCACTTAAGCTTGAGGGAGTGTGTCACTGTGTTGAATTCTAGTGTGTTGCAAGGCTAATGAATTTTTTTTTTAATTCATAGGTTAACAAACCAAGTGGGTGAATTTTTTTCGAACTTGTTTCTTATTCAGTTCTGCACCAGTGGCATTTGTATTTGCGGATCAGTTTATTGTCTGGCATTCGTAAACGAATTCAACGAGCGTTTTGATGATCGATTTTATCTATTCCCTTTTCCATAGAACATGGGTGACAATCTACTGGAACGTCTCACTTATTTTCTTGTATTTTTCTACTTTGTTGCCGAACTATTGGTGATTACGTATTTCGGGAATGAGATTATGCTGACTAGCAACCGTCTGTCATACAGCTTATTCGAATCGAATTGGTACGATCAGCCGCAGTCGACCAAAAAATGTATCCTCGTTTTTGGAGAATATTTGAAGCAACCACAGCAGCTGGTAATTGGCAAATTGTACCCTCTAACTTTGGAGACATTCACGAGGGTTCGCTAGAATTCTTTTTGGCTTTCTACAGTTTTAAATGATGATTTTGTTGCAGATTTTGAATTCAGCTTACAGCATGTTCAACATTTTGAAAAATTTTCGAAAATAAAACTGACGTTCATTGTTACGAGAGATGGCAGTAGTTTACATTCGGAATGTTGCAACATGGATATAAAAATTCGTGTCTTTGACGGCACTTCGACTGTTTTTCACTCTCTATCTGTGTAATATGTCAGAGCGATAAGGACGAAACCGTGACACAAAAACAAATCCTATACTACAACGCTACGCTAAATCATCGTGTCATACAATTTAGGTGTTGCACTAGTTCAAAGTCAGTGTGACCAATATATATTTTCTAGTATACCACGAATATTCTAATTTGTCATTTATATCAAGGTGGTTTACAAGAGGTTGAGACACCTCTGAGATTATCACGAAGGTGGTGGCACACAAATTTTCTAGTGGTGACATCTGTGCTTATAAAATTTTGTACGGCAATTCCAACTCAACAGAAGAAATTTATCTTCTTCAAGTTGACTTTGTATATAATCTTCAAAGAGTGCGTTCCTAATATTGTGTGCCACCAGCCTTCGTGGGTGTCTTAACCTGTTGTAAACAACCTTGGTTTATATCACTTCTTTATAATGATAATATAATATGAAATGCAGAAAATGGTAGGTTGGTACGCCTGCGGCTAGATAGAAATATGTGAATGATAGTTGGTTTCTATGCTAGAGAATTTGAAAAAATATGAGATGATTTCATACGAAATTCGTTCTATTCTCTCCCATAGGAACCAACTGTCATTCACATGTCCCTTCTATCTGGCCGCAGGCGTACCAACTTAGTATTTCTCTGATGAAATAATCTTGTTTTGTAAACTAGATGCCGAAAATAGCATTTTGCACTTGGTATCATGAACATTTGAATTCTTTTTGCACAATACAATTACGTTATCAATAAATTCGCACGAATTCGCGTTGATCTTAGAATTTATAAATTGAATAAATTGTCAACCTTCAAAACTAAAATCTTTTTATCTAAATGGATCATACCATGGCAACTAAAATTTTAGTTGCTATGATCACACTCTAAGAACTCACAATCAGAAGAGTAAACACACTATGGCCTACTACGAAAAAGTTAAATGTTTCTACAGATCGACATCAATTACGACTGAATAATTAAATGACATTATAAATAAACAACACAACACCGTCAACAGGCTTTCGCCCCCCTGACTGAATAACATTTACAAACGAGCACAGTACACGAATTTATTCGAAGAGAGTTTAGTTAGTTCGTTAGGAGAGGGTTCGTTTAGGAGAGTGAGAGAGTTTTAGGAGATATTGTTCGTTAGGAGAGAGAGAGAGTTATTTGGCGCCAATTCATATCTCGACTGACAATTAGCTCAGATGTTTATCGTGTATGGGTGACGTCATACATGTCGTTCTTCTGTGTACAGTTCGTTGAGAGCACCAAACACCTCAACTACCCAGATTATGAAGCTTGGGTACGCCTAGGAATGTTACTTTTGTAATAAAAATCCCTTGCAGAATTTGTCCCTTACCGGGATTGAACCCGGGTTGTCTTGGTGGAAGGCTAGTACGTTACCACTGGGCCAACCCGTTCTTAAAATTACCAATGCACTATCAAGCAGTTAAGCAGATAGTGCATTGATTCGCAGTTCATCGTTTCAATTTTGTTCAAGTTTTAAAAAAGTGCATTGTTACTCAGCGTGTGGGCATTATTAAAGCCAACACTCACAAACAGACTGTGTATGTTAGTACAATGCTACTGCGTTCCGAATCTTCATACAAAATGAGGAGTCGAATGACCTCTTGTGCCTGCTCATAGTGCGTTGGTTTTACTATATCAATGCAACGACGCGGTTTTCCCATTACGCTCAGCGTTCATTTTCAACATTTCCATTCTCGACTTGACAGTTGATGTGAAAGACCTGCAATTATGGATGTTCTGTTGCTCTATCAATGCGTTTTCTCCACATCAAATATTGACTGTAAAACGAACGACTTGTAAAATGCATTCTATTCAAATTCATAACGCTATCGATTGTTCTGATAATGTCCTTCCTTTGTCGCGTGTGTTTTTGACATCAAAGAAATACACACCCACAATCCATCCATTCCATACAATCGAACGAAATCGCCTACATTCGGCATTGATTTTCAATATTTTCACGGGCTGTTCGATTTGAAAGCTGATGTGGAAGGTCATATTTATCAGGTTCTGTTTAAATAACCTCCATCACACACTCTACGGGCGAGCAGCTCAAATTAGGCTCACTCTATGGCCTATGAAAGCTCATCTGTTACAGCCGTTGAGCGGATAATTTCCCGATGCGTGCGGATGCAATTTTTCGGTTCATGTAAATGAAGAAACCTTTATGTGTTTAATTTAACTGTTACAGCTGTAAACGGCTGTAAATTCCGAATCCAAGATCCGATTTTTAAAAACCTTTTTTTTCCTGGATTGATATAATCAATACCTTTCATTTGCCATCTATGAACTTTCTGCGAGCAATACCGCCGGTAATATTTGCGATAAGCCTCGACCAGACCTCGAAAATAGCATTATTTCGACCATAACTTTGGATCGGCTCAACCGATTTTGTTTATCTTCGAGATCTTCTAGTCTGTCTTTTTCGACAAATCAAGGATAAGAAGTCCCATCAAGATTGGATTCGTTTTACTCAAGTTATCGCATCGTGATGACAGACAGACCGACAGACGGACATTTTTCTAAAAGGTGATTTGGCATCAAGGGGTGATCCCAGAAGGTTTGCTCTTACTCCGGGGTTCGGAATCGACGTGTTACAAACGTAAGAGTAAAGGCATGAGACCCTCGTACTTCGTACGGGTCTAGACAATCTCCATTCATATTCAAAATATTATGCCCTCTTAGTGCTTGTAGTCATGTAATTCTTTCGATTTCTATATTTAACGCCCTCAATTACAACGCAACAACCTGAACCGTTTATTGAGATTTTTGTCTGCAGAGTTTGAATTGGTGAGGGAAAGAGTATGTGACTTTTACTAAAATAATCCATGACCTTGTTCCGTGGCTAACGAAATTTAAACTGAAATATCTCAAAATCTCAATGGCAAATGTTCTGTTTTCAGCGACGCCGTTACAAATGTTTGTAAACAGTCAAACTGTTCGGCTCATGAAGGGTAAAATTATGAAATGGGATTAAAAGTAAAATGTGTTTCATCATTATTACTTGACAGGAACATGTACACGACATGTACACATAATGATAAACCACTCAATTACAACCTGATGGTATATTATGCTATAGGTGTAGGAAGTGCTCATATACAAGAGTGGTGGATATGTAGTTTTTTGACAGGCAAATGAATAGCAGATTGGAATATTCGATTTTATTTATTTATTTATTTTTACATTATAAATGTGGCAATTTATCCACAAGTAAGACGGATGGCTGAATGAAATGATTAATTTGAACATTACGAACACACGTTTACATTCATTTGAAAAAAGAGTGGGACGGGCGGGCCGGTAGCATGTATGGAGTGTGGAAAAACAGAATAGGAAAGAATTGAGCAATTGTGCGGTAAAACACTGGAGTTTCATGTGTGCAATTAACCTGGTTTGATTAAATAAAATCATCGCTTAAGTAACTTGGAAGATTTCATAAATTGTTGTTGTGAGTCAAGAAAAATGAGCCAATTGGAATTGGACGACACTTTTTCTTAAATCCTACGTCAGAATCTGTTAATCGGCAATGACTACAACATAAGCCATGTGCTATCTGAAGGAGTTGCGGGAATCCGTAAGACGACAAACAACAATTTAACGTATAAATCGCATGAATAACGTCAATTGTACTGTAACTATTGAAAATGGGACATCTTGAAATTCTTTCACCGTAGAAGTGGAAACCCATTAAACATAATCGTCTCACTTAGTAGTCCATATTCATGAACATGAAACAAACTATTTCTAAGTACGGTCGAAATGATGGGGGGAACAGTTTCTTGAAGCAAATTCGATGTGTGAGTCAACTAGAAAGTTTTCTTTTGTAATATCATCATGATATCGGCATTAAACTATTCACTGTACTGTTGTTTAACAAAGTTTGAACTTTCCAACAACATCGTTGTTGTCAACTTATTTGAAATGATCCATCAAGCTCATTCAGGTAAACAGTCTGTATGAATCAACCGAATTATCTCAACGTTTAATAATGTGACAATCGAAGGCATATTCAAACAGGATGCTTCCATTTAAACGTTTGCCCCAAGCACCGTTATTGGTAGAAGTAGAACAAGTCGATTAGCTCAATACAACGAATAATGAGTCGATCCAATGCACTGTCAAGCAGTGAAGTTATTATCTGATTAAGCCACTTTTACAATTTTAGTGCAACTTAATGCTGGCTGCATTATGATATCCGTATATTGATTAAAGTGTCCAGTTGTGTCAAGGCTATATACTGTTGTGGAGGTCACCCCGAACGATAGTATGGCGGATTTCATACAAAAATTCACCTACTCTGATGATTATGGTCGCCGTGATGATATGGTGAATTTTTTGTAAGTAAAATCGTCAAATGTGGTGTGTTCCCGCGTACCTAATAAAATGGCGATCGATGTGACCTACACAACAGTATAATAGCCTTGACTGTGTTCCCATTATTATTATAAACGTGGAAATATTGATCGAAAGAACACATTTTTGACAGTTGACATAAGGAGTTTCCTAATTTGCATTTTATATCAAAGAACGAAAGTAACAGTGGATTCAATGTGCTGATATACCTATGTAACCTATATGCAATGTTGCGCTGAATGTAAGCCATGCATAACACACTGAATCCTAGCCACGTCCGTGTTTATTTTACTTTTGAACGAATCAAGTGACTCTACTGCATTTATTATTTACCTACTTTAAACAATTTCATTAGTGTTTGGCCTAATTGGAAGTGACAATCAGGACGAAGCTATATTTTCAGTTGGTATTTTGATTGTGACTGTAAGCAACAGGAAATTCTCGATTTGTTGAATCGAGTTTGTAATGGGACGATTTTGGGAAAAAGGAAGTGGAAAGATGACAGACACGAGGGTTCGCTTAGTATAGATTTTGTTTGTAAGTGCAATTTTGAACGTGGGATTTTGTTGTAGATTTTGAACTCAACCTACAGCATGTTCAACATGTTGAAAAGTTTTCAGTAAAATAAAATCGTTCAGAGAGGGAACAAGCATAGGGTAGCATCACGTTGGTAGCATCAATTTTTAAGAAGTTTTGTTAGTTACAAGCTTCATAATTTATTGGTGTTGGAATGAATGAAATTATTGTTTTGTTGTAAGATATCCGTAATTTTACTTAGTATGAAAAACTAAAAACAAATTGGTTCATTTTAGCAGTTTGCTCTTAAACTCGTGTTATCCATGAACACAAATCGTAATGGTGGTATTTCAATTTTAGCTCGGCACATCACCGCAAATCTGAGATTCATTCATACGATTCGTGTTGCATGAATAACTTTATTATGTTTCCAACCGGAAGTAGTCGCTTACCTTAAAAATATTCCAATACAAAAAGACCATTATGATACATGGTATATAAAAACTGCTCAGCGAGGAGAACAGAATGAAATCGCTATTGTAAAATAAACACAGATCCTTAACACGATTCGGTGTATTGTTTAGCCCTAAAACAATTGGCGATCCAATAGCCACCGATATTGCCCAGACCAGCAGAATCGTTATGCAAACACGTCTACTGTTTTTATGTTTCGCATATTTAATTGGCTGGGTGACAGCGATGTACCTGCGGTAAAGGAAAAAAGTTTTGGTTAATTAATTTAAATTATATCTTTCTGCGTTGTGTTACAAAGATTAATGACTGTGGGTTGGTTGGCTTTTTCTGTTTTGGTTTTCGGGTGGTTGTTTGTTTTTCCATGTTATCTTTGATATGATTACATTTGAAAACAGCAAAAATTTCTCGGCTTTAATTCATTTTTAATATTTTAATTTCGCTGAGAAGGTTAGTTTATATTAATTAATTTTGACTCGTTAGAGGGTATACCACATGCGGCTGGTGTTTTCTTTCCTAGTTCCATCGCTGTTTCGAGTAGTGTCGCGAAAGTTTAGTTCCTTTCGTAACAAGTGACGAAATAGTATTTTGCGTCATAAGTTTCAGCACGAGGTACCAATTAGCAAGCAGATTTTATGGGGCAATTTTACGAATTAATCAAATGCATACGCATGCGTCATGTCATACGCTTGAGTGGCCTTGTTGCTGTTTTCTATATTTTGCTTTTTGTCACTAGTGACGAAATGGATTGGTATATACTTTTTGTCACTCCTTTCGACGCATTAGCCGTAAATAAAACTCTTATCCCGATCAAGATCAAGCCTCGAACCCGTGACACCAGAGCCCAAAATTTATTGAGCAACACATCTAACCATTCGGCTATTGAGATTATAAGGGAAACAATTTTTGAAGCGTACTAAATCCAGTCTATGTCATCATCCATATAATCTTTCGTTCGCACACCTCCTTCGTTTGATAACATCACGTCTAGTGACAAAAGCAACCCCATTTCTCCCCCCAACTTAATCGGCAGACTAAAAATCGATGAAAGTTTGTATTTTCTAATCTAAAGACTAAGGCGACCCTGACTCTCACCTTGTTGCATATTGTATGTGTTTTTACATAATTTATCAATGCAATGACGCTATTCTTCCATTACTTTTAGTATTGATTTTCAACATTTCCACGTGTTATTTTCGATTTGACAGGTTATGTGAACGACTATTAATTTGAGGATGTTCTGTTCACGTAAGAATGCAAAGGCGTTGTTTGTTCTATGTGTTTTGGGTTAAGGCTTAAGGCATGTCAGTTAAATATTGCCAGTATAACGGGTAACATTACACGGCATGTAAAATGCATTCTATTCAAATCCATGGCTTTTAAAAGAATAAAATATTTTACATATGTTTTTGGTGGCTTTTACTCTTAACGATCTGAATGGTTCGATAAAAATGTGTTGAATGGACAAAACTTTAGACTTTCGCACTTTATTTTTAAAAAAATTTCCTCGCTTCGCTCGCACAAATTCAACGATTTTGTTAATGTGTACGACTGTACCAGGAAAACTCATTTTAATAAGAAATTTTAGATATCACAATTTCGCCTTCGGGACAGTTTAGCACGGTGCGCTGGTGGATATAGTGTGTGTTCCCCCCCAGCCCGTGAAAAGATTTTAAGAAAGCTAATTTCTCAGTAAATATCTATGCCCTAAAGCATGTAGCTCATAACGTTTTATAATTTTTTCTCTTGATGGGGAATTTCCTGCGATGAGATGTAATTTTGTGTGAATATATCTTTGTAAACTTCGGTTTCCGTTTCGATTGAAATCTTCTGAAGATATTTGACCTCGGTATCGGAATCCGAGAATGAACTGCGAAATGAGGAGGAAATAATGCAAAATCTTAGCCTCACTATATCTAATCTGTAATTTTTCGAAAAAGAAAGCTTTGTGTCAAGAAAACAGTCGACACTAGTACCTAAGATAAATTCGACGCAAATGGGAAAGGAAAAATCTCCGCCTTCGGCGAAATTAAACTACTTGTAAAAACTCAACACCTTTGCAGGTAACAGCTGAATGAGAGTTTACATTCCTCCAGTAATAACTTTTCTTGCGCCCTTGAGCTCATCGCACAAGTGCGCCTTTTGGTAGCCAGTCCGGCCCTGCAACCAAAGTCTTATCTTAATTTGTGAAATGAATTCCCGTCAACTCTATCCCGCCAGTTAATTTTACGGTGCCACGGAGATCTGTCTAAGCGGCACTTTTTTAACGAAACTGAAATATTATTGTACCAAACAAACTGGAAATAACAACACAAAAAGCCTATATTACACTCCCATCATCCGAACGAAAAATATTATTTAAACATAAAGTCATCCAGAACATCCATCACCAGACACAGCCGAACGGCATCGTCGGCAAATATCGAGGAGAGACGAATTTATCGAGCAAAATATTATTATTTTATGACGAAAGTTGTGAAATAAAATAAATTTTGAATTCATTATTCAACATATAATAATAAATATCGCCTGTGTGCATTCAATACACTCGACAAACACACCGGCGGGTATTAGGCCAAAAAAATACAATGAAAAACCGCAAGACGCGCAATTTCTCGTCATTAATCTCTCGTCAAGGCAGAAAAGTTTTGTGTTAATTTTCCCAATTTTATAATGAATTTATGATTCTGCGGGTAGGATGGCGGAGGAATATAAAGCTTTTAAATGAGAGACCTCATTGTTTATGTTTCGAGGAAAAAGTTCTTCTTAAAGTAACACTTTAAATGAATTTCTAGGGAATTTGAAGAAGATAATCAGCGCACAGTAGAAGAACGCAGTGCTAGCTGGAAATAGATTATATCTTGAAATATTATGACTGAAACGTTTAAAGTTGATAAGTTAACTTGAAATCACACGAAATTCTTCTAAAACAAAAGAAACTATTGTGCTCGGAACGAGGCGCCCCCACTGCCCATTCTGTATTACTTGAATCGCATTTTAAAATGAAAAGCAGAACATTTGGCACAGGAATGGTACTGACGTCGGTGAAATTCAAATCGTTTTCTCTTTGACTATTCTTATTCGTGAATCAACGAAACAATATGCAAACAAGCAACACACCAATTCAACTTTATTATGTTACTAGACTGTTAGCATTCGCTGTTTGTTTTGTCTCAGAATGCAGGCATTTTCTTTCTCAAGAAGATAAATTTAAAAGGGAGATCATTGTGAAACCTTGCACATTCTATTGTTTGAATGCTTCTCGCCGATAAGCACATCAAAAAGGATGGAACATGGGAATAATTTGTGCTATCAACTCTAGACAAGAGCTGTTGATTTCAAGTAAATAATCACGTAGCATTGTTGCCGAGTGATATGATGATATGTGCCACACGAACGTCCCACTATCCTCTTCTTCCAAAAACAATAACTATGGTCTGAAGGTCTGAAGGAAGTGAAACGAAAGCGTATGGAATCCATCTGCTAAAAAATATTTCTTGCGTGTTCTCAAAACCAATACGAACAAATGATTGTCAGATACGACAAGAATGGTTTCCTAATTATCACCCATCGACCCTCCTTGATTAATTACAAACATCCCATCGGCCAAATAATTTTTTGATCAAAGCTATTCTTCTCTGACGAAATTTAAACAGCGCCGTCGGAGTTACTGTTTGAAGCCTCTTTTGTCGATCCGTTTTCATCATCTAATTTCCATTAAAATTCAACATTGTTGCATAATGAGGAAAATATCAAACATTATACACTTATTCCACACCGACGCAGGGCATTCCCTTTTTCCGTGCAGAACTTTGCCGTATCCATGACAGAATTAAAACAAAATATGTGATGGAACACATCACAAACGGTATCGCAGTTTTTGGTGGTGGGTTCGTTTTTAGACCCGTACGGAGTACGTGCGGGTCTTATGCTTTCATTATTTCCGTTTGTAACACGTCGCATTCGAATCCCTGATTGAGGGCAAACTATCTGTGGTCAACCATAAATGCCAAATCAGGCAATAAACAAGTCTCTTAGTGCGTGAAGAGGATAACTTGAGTAAAGCGAAACCAATTTTGATGAGACTTTTCCCCTCGATTTGTATTCACAAATGCTAGTTTAGGTTCGAAGATGAGCAAAATCGGTCGAGCGGATCCAGAGATATGGTCGAATTAATGCTATTTTCGAGGTCTGGTTGGGATATCTCGCATATGTTACTGGCAGTAATGCTCGTATTAGGTTGATAAATGGTGCAAATGACTACACCAATACAGGAAAAAATTCTAGATCGGATAACGGGTTCTGTAGTTAGAAGCCTGTAGAGTGAGCCTAAAGTCGAGCTACCCGCCCGTGCACCGTGCAGTGAAGGTAGAGTTTTTTGCCTATATTCATCTGAATTTCGTAAAAAAAATTTTGTTTGAAGGGTAATGAAAACCATGGAGTGCTAGAGATGTTTTCAGTGACCTAAAAAATGGCCGCCAGTGGCCATCTTGGATTTTAACGAGAGGGTAACCACTGATTAGCATGGTTGATCAGAGTAAGCAACATGATCACTGTGAGAACGCATGGTAATTATTCGCAGTTTTGCGACGATTGACTCGATTAGGCACTGGTAAATCACTGAAAAGTCATCATGTTTACCACGGTTAATCATGTTAATTTGAGAGTGGTTTTCCCCTCGGATTTTAGCGTTTTTGCCTATATTTTCAGTCACCTGATTCTGATGGATTCTTCTCATATTATAATTTTATGCATTATTGCAGATTGAAGATGTGTACCTTCTACAGACACATATGATATCTACTCGTACGGGTCCCCCTCATGTTTCTTTCTGCTTCTCGCTTCTTCGTCAAAATTAAACATAAAACGAAAGGGGTTCGTTGCTGTATGGAAATTGTACCTTTTATACGCTGTGTCTATAGAATATATGAACGAATTACGTACATCTAACATCTGAAAAATGATGTGGGGGAGTGGGTTATATGAGAAGCATCTGGTTGAGAAGAAAACGAGTGTTAATTAATGGGTGTAAATATGGCTTTGAACATTTTCATGTTATATTGTTATGAGAAGCGTAAGTGTTACAC